>WITN01000373.1:0-82278 GCA_015025155.1 Lactarius quietus | reverse complement strand
CGAGTCTCACTCGCGTTCAACAGGCAAGGTCGCAGGAGCAGGAACAGGCTAAGGGGACACCACAAGGGTCCCCCGTCTCTCCCATACTGTTACGCTCAGACCCTGCTCAACCTGCCAAAGCCAACAAGCAACGCGAGTGCCTTCACGAGCACTGGAAGAACTGCCAAGATTACCCAGAGGCGCATACCTGAGAGGCACGTGATCAAGAGGACAGCAAGAGGAAAAGGCCGTACGCGCTCTCGTAGCAGCAGAAGACAACGATACCTAGCCTATGAAGAGGCGTGCAGAGTCCGCCAGCTCGTGAGTAATATGATAACTCGCGGTGAAACCCCAGATGCTGGCAGGAAGGTTATTACAGGACGAATGAAGGTCACGTGACACGATCATGTGACAGTCCCGGGTCATGGAGCTGACCTAATCAATAAGTCACGGGACTCGCAGAGGAGAAGGATTGTCCCAGGTCACAGCACGTATCTGACCTAACCCATAACTCAGGGGATGTTGGAAGAAGCCAGTAGAACTTGGCAGAAGACAGTTGTGTCCCGAAGATGACCAACGATGACAAATAACGATTGGGCGGTGTAAGACCAGCAACCTGAGGCTGCCGATATCAGCGGGCCGTGGCTTGATGTTGGAACGGAATCCAGCAGGCCGGGTATAATCCCCTTTTGGGTATGTGTTCAAGATGGATTAGTCCAAGGAGCGCCTGTGTTAGCGCCGAGGCCATTGATTACTGACACATGGCTGATTTGTGTTGTGGATGACATTTCCCACTTATGCTTACTATTTGCTTATTGTTCTTGCTTACTGATGCGATGAGGTGGGCTTATTGATGCCCCATAGTTGCTTACTCACTGGTTGGAGGTGCTCAGTCACTCATTGGTGGGATGCTTACTTATGGCTTATTGATGCCTTATTCATGTGCTGATTGATGTGAGTCATCATGATTATTATTCACCATTCATACTATGTGTGTCGCCTTTGTGGCTTGACGGACATTTACTATAAATACTATACAAGTTGCGCTATGATTCGTTAGCTTAGTTGTCTTGAAATCCACCTGTACTCTTCTCAGGAAGTTCAGACAGTCTTATAGCAGAGTCACTGTTCATTGTGACTACCTTGTTGCCAACATAAGTGTTAGGCATTGCCACCTTGTAATGAACCTCAAGCTGAGCAGTACAAACCGTCCCTGAGTTCAGAAGCCATGCGCTTTGCTCAGATTTGAAGCAAGGAAGACCCAGTGGATCCAAGTCGGATCAATGTTGTACGCGCTCAAAAGTGCGTGCATGAGAAATGTGCGGCCGAGAGCAGTGGGGTAAAGCAGTGTTATCAGAGGGTTGTAAGCAGCCGAGGGAAAGGAGGGGAAGGAAGGCGAGTGGCGAATAAAAGGTGTAAGGAAGGGTGAGGAGGAAGGAGGAGGGGAATCGCGAATGAAGAGTCGGAGGAGTTCAGCTACTAGTTCCAAGGTAGAGACACAGTAACCAGAGGACCAAGTAATGCGTCGCTTGAAGAGGCCAAAACCGACGCGAGAAACAATCCTAGAAAGATGTAAAATGGGTTAGTGATCGAATATGAGAGATGAGTTTAGTTCTTGAGGGAGAAGAGGTGGGAGACGATGAGCCAATCGACTCGAGTTGTCTTCACTGAGACCTAACTCGGAATCGCTATTAGCTTTAGGAATCACACTTAGGACGGCGAGGAACGAAGGGGGGAAATTCGACTCCTCATTCTGTTGAGACAGGCGTACTTAAATACAAAGAGGCTACCTAAAAGAGGAAACAAGGGAAGGCATGGGAGGACTCGGGCAATGAGGCAGACATAATACGAAAAATAGAGGTATTCAGGCACAACGCTCGGGCTGGCCTTACAACGTTCAGTGGAAACGTTACAAATACTCTCTGCCATCTACACCGCTCCGCTCTTGGAGAAGTTGAGTGCCGTGTCAGGCTGTTCCTTCGCCATATATGTCAATGACGGATTGATCACTGCAAGCGGTCGAGACTGGAACACAGTCAAGACTGCTTTGCAGGAAGGGTATAGTATGTGCGACGAATGGCTCATCCGCAATGGTCTGGCTATTGAGCCAGACAAAACAGAACTCATTTTCTTCCGCTGCCCTAGGTTATCGCACCTCGACAGTGAGGACGTGCCGAATGGCTTGGAGCTCTGCATCCATAGAGCTGAGGAACAATCGCGTCCACTGGACGGGGAGGCTAAGGGCCCGACTTCACCACTAGCACACCCCCACCCCAAACCCAAGTCGCAACCTCATTCCAAGTCACGGAGGCCCAGTAGGCACCCCAAAGGCGATCGGCGAACCCTGAAAGGGGGAAGTACCGGAGCTCTGAACACCTACTGGGTCAAGGCGAAAGCTTTAGTACAGTACCTGGGGTTCTTTG
This sequence comes from Lactarius quietus, assembly GCA_015025155.1. NCBI lineage: Eukaryota > Fungi > Basidiomycota > Agaricomycetes > Russulales > Russulaceae > Lactarius > Lactarius quietus. Next base: position 79,876 of record WITN01000373.1, on the reverse strand, counting down.
TGAACCACAGGCTACAGTGGAACGAGCACGTCGACATCATGTGCAACCGTGTGCAGGCGAGCCTGAAAGCTCTGTCTGTGCTTGGGAACACACACCGGGGCCTTTCCATGGCCAAGTGGCGGTTGGTGTTTAACGCCGTCTGCCTCCTGGTACTGTCATACGGGTGTCAGCTGTGGATGAACGCCCGCAACAAAGTCAGGCTTATCAAGAAAGTACAAGCCGTCATGAATGACGGTGTCAAGGTAATTTCGGGAGCCTTCAGGACGGCGCCCAGGGAAGCTCTCCACGAGCTGACCCAGGTGCTCCCTGCCAGGCTCTACTTGGAAAAACTGACACATACTTCCACCCTCAGGTTGTACTGCGTACCCCCCACTTCCCAGCTCAGACGCCGTCTCAGCCCTGACTGGGCGGAGGTGTCTTCAGGCGGCCCACACGCCAGCGATGGCGGGGTGGTGACTGTTCACCCACTCTCTGGGCCAAAGAGGAGAGCTCTGCGCCCCACAGCCTTGGAGGCACTAGGTGCTAGGATTCCTGTACAGGGTCCCCACGCCAATGTCACAGCAGTACCCCCCTGGGAGGTCCCCAACTGGGCGGGTGTGGTGAAGCTTAAGGGGAGATGCGCCCCTAACGACCGGAAGGTGGACGTCGCGGCCCTCTACACGGGGTGGTCGGCTTCGGACACGCAGAGGGTCATTATTCAGACGGCAGCTACGATCTCCAAGAAAGATCGGTTCAACGACCTCATGGTTGCCGGCGTGGCTGCTGTCATGACCACCTTTGGTGGAGGCGGGGAGCTCCAGAACTGGGTCCAGCAATGGTGCCTGGGGACGGAAGTGACCCAGTTCGATGTAGACCTGTTTGCGCTAGCGAAAGCAGCTGAATGGGTTGAAATTTACTATAGGACTCGTGCACCCCCCTCCCACATTTACATCCTGGCGGGGAATCTGTCAGCCCTACAGGCCATTACTAATATTCGTACCCTTACGCACCAGCATACGGTACTTTTATTTCATCATGCTCTGACTGCTTTCTTTGCTCTGCACAGGGACGTCAAGATGTGGTTAACGTGGTCACCCCCGGTCAGGACGCGGACTCAGTCCACCCTCGCCCGTCAGGCAGCCCTTGGAGCCTGCACCATCACCCCCCGTGCCCTGCTTTCTTCCATCCATTCACCCTCACACCAGAAAGCTGCGGCCCGGAAGCGTGCCTTCCACCTTTGGAAGACCGAATGGCTCAAAAAACGTAGAGCCGAACCCACCATCTCGTTCGCCAGGGAGTACGCACTCACTCGGCCCCCGGACGGGAAAAACCACCCACTATGGCTTGGAGTCGAGGCGGCCTCCGCTGACGTCTCCCGTCACACCACCTCCACTGCCCTTCGCCTGGCAGTGGGGCACGCATTCCGTCGGACTACACTAAACGGTTCCGACCCAACATACCACCAGACGAGTTAGGCTGCGAGTGTGGTTTTCCTGACCGCTCGTGGTTTCACCTCGTCTACGACTGCCCTCGGTTTGAGGAAGCCAGGACTCAAGCCGCTGGTCACAAGCGCTGGTCTAGCTTTTCCCCCCAGGACCTCATGGGCACTGACGCCGCCATGTGTGGAATTTTCTACACTTTCCTACACACATCCCGAGCAGCGTTCAAACCAAACAAAGACTTCGATCACCAGTCTTCGCAGACACTGAGGTGAACGGGGGAGGGCCGGTCAAGGGTAGCGAGCACCCCCATTGGGGCGGGCCGACCATTGACTGCGCGCACTCCTCTGGACTTGGTACAAGTCCGCCCGGCTACTAAGATGGAGTCGTTGTTCCACAACTTCTTCATCTCCCGCTGTGGCCACACCCATCCCCCTGACCGGGCTAACTTGACCTTCAAGAACCACTTAACCGATGTCCTTTGCAGGGTAAGTTTTGAGGTTCAACTTTTCATCATATCACTTTCATGTCTGTCTTTTCTCCTATTTTGGACATGTCATACCACCGTTCTTGGCTTCATTGCCTTACTTTACACTTCCACTGGGTGGGTGCACATCTATATCTTATCGCCTCTAAAACAGGCCAGTATTGTTTATGACTCCAGTTTTACATACCAACTTCATGTTGCATGACCAGCTTTGTATTATGTACTGCTCCGGGATATAAATTGATTCAAAAAAAAAAAAAATTGAGTAAGCCTGTCAGGGGCCATTGAAACTTGCCAGCAAGCTTCTCTACTCACTTTTATCACATTTGGGCATGAAGTTGGCTCGTCAAGCTGTTCAAACAGTCCGTCCCGCCTGATGTCATGGCGAGGAGGGCGCTTCTTCCGTCAAGAGTACGCAGATGGCCTGCCCCTCATTTGTTTCACACAGTTTGGGGAAATGTTGCGATCCATCACCTGTGCGTGGTCGGTGCGCTGTTCAACGTTCCGCTGGCGATGAGAGTGGTGTCCTGCCCTATGAGTCGATCAGTCGCAGGCCTGATGGCGGATGTCTTTCCTAACCTCGCGCGACACATGCAAGTATCAGCCCCCTACTTCTGAGTATTCGAATGCCGATGCGGTCGTGTGGGCCGTACTCAGCTGCGCCTATTGCTGGGGAACATAACAAGTGCGTTGATGGCGCACAGATCGAGTGAAATATGGATATGGATATGGGATTAAATGTATGTTCTAGACCTTTAGATAAGAGTGAGACCGGTAAGGCCGAGGAGAATAGTAGACGAGGATGACCAGTATACGTGAGCCAAGATAACCACGACAAATACGCGCGGAGCCTTGCGCTCCGCTTTTGTGTCCGCACTGCGTTTGCAGGCACGTTTTCCAACTCGACGGCAAGTATCATGCCATTGTTCTCGGATGTGTGCTCATGGTACAATGTCTGCATCCTCCGCCTCACGCAGAGAGCAGAGAGGGTACCTTGAGCGTGTTTTCGGAACGTCGCAGCGTGATACAGAATTGTGCTTGGTTCTGTGTATGTGGACGCGGACGGAAGAGAGGCCGTTGGCGGCGCGGGAGGCCGCGGCACCGTTTTGAACTGCATGGTAGGTAAGAAGATCTTGAAAGATTGTTGAGGATGGCTGGGAGAACCAGTCAGAGACGTCGGCGGGCATATCAGTGGTGGATTATGTAATCCCGAGGACGAGACCCTTGCCACCTCGCCACAACTTGTAGTAACCTAGGTAACGTCGACTTGCATCAAACAGACAGTTGCGCACCACATCACAGTACATTTCAGAATTAAGAACAAGCCTTATGACCCTTTCCACATTCTCAACAACGTTCGTGCAGACACGTAGTGTTTGCATGCGACGTGTCATCTCCGGCGGCCGTACTACAGTTAGTGTGAGGAGACGACAAAATAAGTAAATCCCAATGGAAGGATAACTCACCCATCGGGGGATGTATGCAATTGTAATGACTGCCTTCACAAGCTCGGTGCAAGCTCAGAGTTGGAGGAAACCCGAAGAGGTGGCACCGACTGCTAACACGTCTGAGAAATTCGCGTGCGCTCGACGATGGCCCGCATCTTGGTGAGCGACGGAGCATCATCAACACCTGAAATCGAGAAACCTAGTTCAATGTGCACTTTCTTATTCCCTCTTGAGTAAAACCGAAAGCGACATACATCTGGTTCCGGGAACCACGGTTCTGTGAGCTGGGCGGCAACGTCCGCCAGCTTCATCACCTCTATTGGTACGTCCATATGCTACATTGACGCGGCGACCCATATGCTTCATGCCGAATGTCTCGAAAAATGGGACGGAAAGGTTATTCAACTTCACGAGCTTCAGGAGCGTGATTTGCACCCCTACATTTGAGAAGTTTAGTCTAAGGTGCATTTTCTTCTTCCCTCTTGAGTAAAAACGAAAGCGACATACGTCTGGTTCCGGGAACCACGGTTCTGTGAGCGGGCGGCTACGTCCGCCAGCTTCATCACCTCTATGGGCACATCCATGCGCGAGGGGACCCATATGCGTCGTGCCGAATGTCTCGAAGGATGGGACAGAACTTGAAAGGTCGCTCATCTTCACAAGCTTCATGGCTACTTCGTTGGCGCCTGTGTGCTCCGCGGACGCGCAGCGCAGCGCGGGCCACGCTCCAGTCGCCGCCAATCCTTTTTCCAGGTTGCGATCGTCTCTGCTCGCGTCGTCGTGAGGTGTATTGGGGTGATCTCGACGCTTTTCCGCGAAGCGTGCTGCGGGCTGAGCTGTTGCTCGATCAATCGCTCATAGTATGCTCCATCTAGCATCTGTACGGGCGTACTTTCCAGTCGACAACCCATAGTCAGAAAGCTTGGGGATGGCCATTCTTATCTATCAGCACATTCTCCGGTTTGATGTCCCTGCTTGAATGTCAGCTTATCCCCGAGTCAGGAGCCTTAGACGCACCGATGGATGAAGCTGAGATAGTGCATGGCTTCAATGGCGAGCGTACACTTGGCCATGCATGTAGAACCGAGTCACGTCCTCAGAGAAAACATCATATTTCATCTGCATCGTCATTAGGTCCCCACCCCGGTAGGAACTCCATGACCAGGTACAGATATAGAGGATCTTGAAACGAATAATACAATTGCACGACCGAAGGCGACGTTGACTCGGCAAGGACATCGCATTCTGTGCGGACGTGTGAGCTGCACGCGATATTCGTGCGTAATGTCGAACCATACGCAAACACGCACCTGGTCGCGCTTGAGCATCTCGGCTTTTTGTAAGACCTTCATCGCGTACAGGCGTCCAGGTGGGATCGGTGCGGGCATGCGGGGTGGACGAGAAGGCATCAAGAAGCGGGTGTCGTCGTCCATGGCAACGGCACCGCGGTAGTCGAACCTGAAAACAGAAACCGACGGCTGGCGAATGTTGGACGCGGTTACGTGGGCGCTCACTGGCATGAGTGCTCAAATTTAAAAGCGCGAAAACTCCGACCAGGGTCACATGACTTCGAGTTATGGTCATGCGGGATTGCGCGTCATCCTTGTCACTGTTAACGCGTTCACGAACGAGTCGCGTCGTTAACGCGAGTGCTAGCAACTTGAAATTTCATATCGGCCTTTATACCGCAGCAAGAATTTTATAAAGTCTATTGGTCCCTATGCCCTACGACGACTGGAATAAACTCGACGAAGAAGAAGACGATGAGTTACAAGACAATTCGGTGTGTGCACTCTCACGTCTAGTGGCTACTAACCCCAGTCACACCAACCATAGTACTTCGAGAGAAATCACGATGTCATATTATTTGCAATAGACTGCTCGCGATCTATGCTTGCTCTTCACGACGACCCGAATTATGAAGATGCAAAGACGTCACATTTTCTCGGTGCCCTTAACGCTGCAGTCCAGATACAGAAGAGAAAGGTTATCGTGGGGCCTTACGATTCCGTGGGGATCATGTTCTACAACACGGTGCGCTAGTCTCGTTAGTGACATTCTCGGGTTCCGACAATAGGGGCTTTGCAGACTCGTAGGAACGACAGCGGGCCCGGCTCTGAGATTAAGAAGGGGACATACGTCTACCAACCGACCACCGTTATCAATGCACCCAAGATTATCGATCTCAATCAACTCATCAACGGTTTGCCTTTTCCTCGCATTCGCCAATGATTACTCCCTGATTTCCAAACCTCAGAGGCACGTGACAATCCTGACCTCCTTAGCGAAGAGTATCCACCGACAGACAAGCACATCCCTGTCGGAGACTTATTCACCAGCTGTAACTGGATCCTACGTGATGGGTATGTCGGTTCCGAATTTTGACCTTGCGCTACTCCGATTAACGTGGACCTCAGAGCCCCGAAATCAGCAACAAAGCGGGTCTTCCTTATCACTGACAATGACGACCCATTGGCAGGCCTGCATAACCCTCGCCTGACAACATCCGCACGAACAACGTTCACCGTAAGTGGATACCTCTCCTCGTACAGAGCCGCTGGCTGAGGGTGTTTGGTGTAGGACTTGTTGCAGGCTGGTGTGACTGTCGAGCCGTTCTTTATCACTTCGGACGAGAAGTCATTCAACCAACATAAATTCTGGACTGTACGCCCTATTTATTCTCATAGGGAAATACGTATGAAAACGTGCCGGTTAGAACGTTCTTGTCACGGATACCTCGTCCGAAGAAGAATTTGACTTGCTCCCGCAATCCCTCTCTATCAATCGCATCGATGAGCTGCTCGAGCAGATGCGATTTTATGAGAGCCCAAAGCGAGCTCTCTTCAGCATACCATTCGAACTTGGAGGGGGTCTCGTAATCGGAATCAAGGGCTATGGTCTAGTCAGTGAGCAAAAGAGGGGCGCGTACAAATATTTTGTGGATCTAGGTGACAGAATGGAGGTCGTAGAGAGCCGAACGAGCTATGTCGATGAGGTCCGTACGCATTCGTTGTCACAATGCGTCTTTCTCATCCCGATCACGTCGCAAAGGAACAAGAGGCGGAGGTCGATAAAAGCGGCGTACAGTTTGGCATGACATTGGGTGCAACAGGAGAAGATGAGGACACCGAAGAGCACGGCTTCGGAACACGCTCCGTGGGTACTGGTCGGCGGGTGAGCACGATCCTTACCCCTATATTTCCTTCTTGATGGGCGTTTCACACAAAACTTCAGGTCTTCTACACGGCGGACGAAGTGCGCTCCTTCCGCACTCTCGACCTCGAGCCTGGCCTCAAGCTCCTCGGTTTCAAAGATCGCTCCGAGCTTTCCTTTGAGGACAACGTCCGGCACTCGATCTTCATCTACCCGGACGAAGACACGTATGCTGGAAGCCGGCGTACGTTCGTTGCCCTTCTGTCTTCGATGGTGAAAAAAGGTAAAATCGGGATCGTGCGCGCGATGATGAGGAGAAACGCCGCCCCGGCCTTCTGCGCTCTACTGCCTCAGGAAGATAGCCAAGGAGAAATGTGGGCCGAGCCCAGTGGTTTCCACCTCATTCCCCTGCCTTTTGCAGATGATATTCGCGCTGCACCCTTAGAGGAGGGCTTTCAAGGTGCGTGATCCTGTCCCCGTCTCAACATCCCTTTGCTAAGCGGTATCGCATGGGCTCATAGCCAGCAAAGAGCTCGTGGATGCAGCGAGAGCCTTCATTTCCAAGCTCGCGCTCAGGAACGGCACTTACCCGCCCGATTCCTATCCTAACCCGGGTAGGTTCCTTCCCCCCTTTGCGAGGCGCCGCCTGACGCGGATGTCGACGTCAGCATTGGGCTTTCACTACGCGCAACTTGAAGCAACTGCATTCCGTGAGGAGTTCGATGCAGCTTCGTTCCAGGACCATACGCTGCCAAAGAACAACACGATTCACAAGAAGGCAGGTCCGTTGATCAAGGAGTGGTCGAAGGCTTTACAGAGCGATGAGAGCGCCAATGCCGTCATCGTTGAGGCTGGCTCGAAACGCAAGGCTGTGAGTCCGCGCAGTGCATTTTTTTGGATGGACTGCAAGGATACTTGCTGCTCGGAGACTGACTGATATGCGCAGGACGTCAGTTTACCTGAAGCGGAGGTTCGAAGCCGTTACGAAACCGGTGGCCTGATGCAGGTGCGTGTGGTGTATATGTTCCGGACCTTCAGCGCTTGATTCAGCTGACGATTCCCACCACTGCGTCCTGGCATCAGCTGCGTGTTGATCAGATGAAGGTGCGCCGCCGCCGCTTTCAGTCCTACTACGTGATGGAGGTAACGCGTGGCATGTAGGACTTCCTAAAAAGCAAAAGCTTGTCACTGTCTGGAAAAAAGGCTGACCTCTGCGGGCGTATCGCCGAGTGGCTGGATGGACATCCTTAACGGAAGTCACTTCGGTCGACAGCACTTGTACGGATCCTGCGTGGTCAACGAGGCGTCGTCATATTGTAGATTCACAGCCTCGATACGGTGTCCTCCCTCCCTCTTGTCCAGTTTCTATTTTAAGATGACGATGATAAGATGACCTTTCACACCAGCGCGCGCCACCCTGTTTTTGCATGGGCTCCATCGATATCCCGTAAGTGCTGTACTCCAGGTTGACATGATAACATGTTGCAAAAATAACTCCGCCACCCCTTGAACCTTGAGCCGGCCGACCGTAAATCGCCCCACTCGAAACGTTTTACGGAAAGGGGGATACACCTCAGATACAGTCTAACCAGTCTCGAGACCTTTTTTTTACACGCCGTAGCCGAAGCCACCCAGTGGTCCGGGTCAGATGGAGCGACCGGGACTCGGAGTCGCTAAACGCAGTCGATCCACGCCCAGAGCAGGGCGATATTGGACGCCACCACTACCATAAAGAGTCAAACACCCACACTGTGAATCACGAAACGAATCAAATAGCGCTTGCTAAGCTGTACCAGTGGGTGGGGTGTCCTTGTAAGTACATTCTAGACGTTCCCGCCACCCACGCCCTCCTCCAGCTCGATCCATTTTGGGTCCGAGCGCCGTACTGACGAGCGATGATAGCAAGAGTTGGAGATGACGAGAACCCATGAGGCTGTGCCATCACCTCATCGCCAGCATTTCGGGCTCCTCGAAGCAACACTCAGCGTTAGCGTAACGTAAGCGGCGCTTTCGAAGAGAACTCGGATAGGAACGAGTGAAGCTGGTGAAGTGTGACGGCGTGCAACATGGTTCCTCCTGACTTGGCCTCATCGTCACGGTGTACGTTCTCAGGCTCTCCGTCCCCGACCCAACGTTTCTTCTTCTTCAGGGGTAGTACAGCCCCACTAAATCGGTGTTCCGCACCAGATTCCGCCCTCCCCACTTCTTTTTCTATTGGATCTCTGGCCAGCCCTCATGCACGCGTGCAGCATCGAATCGCCAAGGTCCCCTCGGCAAAGGTGATAGGGACCGAAAAAAACTCAAGCCAGGGTTCATAACGTTCATAGGGCACTAGGCTTCTTAGTTTTTCTTGTTCATTTTTGCATCGTTGTTTGTTCGACGGCTTCTTGCACGCGTATGCCATTATCGGGCGTGATCAGTACTCACCGACATCCCGAAAATATTACAGTAACACATCCCCGCTTCTCCTAATCCTGAGGAACGCACGATACGACGCGATGTTTCGTTGCAGGGCCGTTCACCGGAGGGGTGATATCTCCGGCCGGGGTCCCTTACACGCAGCTTCTGCCCTTCGATCCCTCCTTCAACTTGCCTTCTTTAACATTTCCACTTTTTACCCCCGGGGACGTGCCTTCTACGCGTGGCCGTGCCGTTCGCTGCCGCACTCTGGCAGAGCCCTACGAAGGGGATAGCCTGAACTTTGCCCGCCACCGACCAAGCACACTGCTGTACTTCCTCAGGCTCTGTCAGATAGGCTCCTCACTCGCACGGGAAGGAATGAATCCAGCTGCCACCTCACGAGTGGAAGTCTCCTCTTTCGTACATGGATGCGTATGGCGTGACAAAACGGCCGCTCGCAGCTCGAGACTCAAAGCGGCTAGCCCAAGAGGTAAACTGGGGCCCGGGACCGCTGCGCGCGCTACTGCACCTGTGCAAATGACGCGTGGACAGCACTCACGTTTACGGACGGGCGTGCGGAAGGTCGAAAGAAGATAAGTAGCTAGCCTCTAATTTTAATGTGATGGCCATGGGCGCAACTTGAAGTGGATTATTTTTCGCGACCGCAACTTAACTGAGACTCGGAGCGCGCTCTTCACCGATCTGGCACTCGAGTTCCGTTTCAGTAGGATCACCACACATCATGATCTCGTTCTGTGATCATTGGAACGGTAAACGCCCACTTTGCCGTCCTATCAGCGCGAGAACTGGACTAGAACCGCGCCATCCCATGCTATATGCGTGCACTTATGACATACTGAACTCCTTTTACCAGTACAGCACTGACCAACTATAGTGCCGGGGTGTTGGATATCTTATGTCACTGTACGGCAACAAACAACAAAACAAACAAGCTCTATCAGTTGCCCTCTTCAGGGGTTGTAACCCTAATTCGAGAGATATGAGAATTGATGCGGGACTTGAAAGTCCTCGTAAGTTATGCACACGTATATCGGGCGAGCTCGGTAGAAGTGTGGATGGTCGGACTCTATTGCAATAGATACGAGTACCGTTAATAAGGAATCACAAGTTCGCCACCTCCGTTAATTTAGATGATTCTATTTGATATCTTATCTGAAGGATTAAAACACGCTCGGCCTCCACTTCTACATATCATTACCCTGAGCGCGTTATGCTTGGGATAGTTTAATGAGGAGAGAGAAACTCAAGAAAAGAGCGCCTGGGTTGTTCCTCAACAAGGTCCCTCAAAGGTTCAAGGGGCGAGGGGGTGAGTCCATAACCCGGGACGTTTGGAGGCACGTAGCCCCCCCGCAGACACGAATCAGTTTACTCTAAAGGCAATAACATGAGCGAAGCGAAGAAAGAGACAAGGAGAAAAAAATAAAAAATAAAAATACACACCCGACAATCTTCATCAACGCATAGCCAAGGGATGCGACCACCTAGCATAGTACGATCCGATTAGTGTGCTACATATCGAGGGCGATGGCTAGGGAAGGCCGTACCAGAGCGGCGATGATGCTTGCTGGCACCCCGTTCTTCAAGAAATCGACGTTCGTCAGGTACAGCTGCCCCATCTCATCCTCCTGAGTTGCTCTGGTATCCAACAAGGGCCAAGCTCGTCAGCACCAGCGTCGAGGAAACGCACAAAGCAAAGACTTACGCGGTCTGATTAGGGAAGCCCGAGACTGGCATACCCATCCCAGTGGAACAAACGAGCCCAGTGATGAAAATGAGGAGGTTCGCCTGGTTACCTGGGAGGCTGCTCCCAACCGCCTTGGCGATCGGGACCAGGAGCACGCTCGCTATCGTGTGGCTGATGAACGTCGAGACGACCTACAAACAACGCGTCAACGGAAAGAACGATTGGGGCGGCCGCGACTTACGAGGACCACGGTTGTGAGCACCACGACAACCCCGAATTCGGATTGGCCGTTGATCAGCTCGCGTATGAGAACGTCCATCTTGTCGAGCAAGCCGCTAGACGTGACCCCCTTGCCTAGTGCTATGCCGCCCATGGCAAGGAAAACGACCGACCACAAGAACTGCTCGAAGTCATCCTGCCGACACAATAATAATAATAATCGGTATATGGCACCTCGAACTAACGTCCCTCCTACCTTCTTGAGTACGCCCGTTCCGAAAAATGCGACGATAGGAATGATGGCGATGACACCCATATCACCTATCCAGTCCTCGATGGCGTGTTCGACGACCCAGAGAGCAATCGTGGTGATACATACGAAAGTCACCCACCACTGCTTCGAGGTGAAGTGATCGCGCGTCGGACGAATGCTCTTGATCTCGAGGCTGCCGTCCCCCGTAGGCAAGCGCGATGGGCGATAGGATATCAGGAGTAGTACCCAGACAAATACGATCGACACGCCCGAGACTGGAAGCGCGACCAAGAACCAGCGGCCCCAATCGAGCGGGGGTTCCATTTGACCCAACGCGATCAGGTTTTGGGGCGACGAGATAGGGGACGACTGCCCGCCAATGTTGGCTGCCAGCGCGATCGCAAGCTGTGTGGCATGGGGGGGATCGAAACTTGAGAAAGAAATAAACAACAATAGGCGGGAAAGGAAGTGCTTACGACGAGGCAGGGTCCGAAAGACGCTTTGGGCGGAAGAGTCCGCAAGATTGGCTACGATAAGCGGGGGTTGTCAGCGTGCGAAAAGTGGATGAAACCTAGGGGGGATTCGAACGCACCCGCACGAGCGTGAAGCAGAGCGTTGGGGCAGCAACATTACTTGGGAACGAAAACAAGGTTAGAACGCGGAGCTATTGGGAAAGCGCCGACTCACCTGATCCACATGCTGGCGAAACATGCCACACCCATTACAGCGAGCAGCACGACACTGGGGCGTGTACCGGCCAAACTGAGCACGCGCGTGATCAACACACGGTCGATGTTCGTCTTGGAAAGCGCGGCAGCAATCGTAAAACCTCCGATGAGGAGCATGATCGTTGGTGAGAACATCACGGAGAAGATCCAGCTACGACGTCCATGAGTATGGGGACACTTGGTCATAAGGGGAATACACTTGCCGAGTTGCATCTTCGGGGCTCAGGCGCCATCCGTATCTGTGTCCCGAATCACCCGCAACCAGACCAACAACGCAGGAATCATTGTGGAAGTCACGAATAGTGGTATGGCCTGTCATATTGCCGGTGTCAGCTCGGGAAAGGGAGCAGAGGAGAGACAGCCCGACGAACCTCGTGGCCCACAAGAGGGTGGCAAATACCAGCACAGCGAAACATCGATTCGCTTCCTCCCCTTCGACGGTCTGCACATTCAATAGGGTAGCGAAGACGAGCGCAGAGCTGATGACCCAAGCCTTGCGTCTGCCAAGACGAACGCGCCCGACGCGCGTGCTAACTTCAAAAGCCTTCTCTACCGTAGTGTCCAATGGCGCGCCAAGCGGCGTCCCGTTTTCGCCGCGGCGTTCACGTCCAATCATCTGCCTCCATACGGTGTCGCGCTCCCACGCAATGTGTTCCCGAAGATGAAGTTTAAGGTACCGTTGCGCCGCAGCAGCGTCGCCATCCGTGACACACTTAGCATACAACTGCAACAGCGGGACTGTGCATTAGCAATCCTTGTGCGGGACGCCTGGTCAAAGGGAGGCGTAGGCTCGAGGATGTCGTGCAGGTAATGCGGTTGAAGCTGAAGCAATCGATCAGATGTGATCAATGTGGGGCGGATCCAATATGCATACCGAGCTCTCTGTGACTTTGTCGTATCTACCAAACAGAATTAGTGATATTAACACCGGTGGACAGGATATAACCTACTTCTTCAGGACTTTGCGGAATCCCGAATAGTTCAGCTCGACGTAAGAGCGTAGGGCGCTCACTTGAACGTACAAGTTCGTGATTCGTCGCTTGAATAGTAGTTGCGTATCTGTCGCAAAGGTTTTCTTCGAAGTCCAGATTGTTTCACCCGCTACCGGCGTTTGCGGCGAGCCCAATGAGGCGATACTACTACGGAGCTTATTCGCGAGCCCGCGCACTCTACCCGTGGGGGATCGGCTACGCCCCAGGCTTCCCCATTTCCAGTAGCAGCTCTCCTATCCTCTGGTTCTGGGGAGGGTTCTTCCCCCTCTGGAACGGGAGCGGGGAATAAATGGCTCAGAGGTACACGGAAGGAAGGGAGCGAGGCCTCGAGATCAAGGTTATCCTCCGTCGAAGAAATGCTGACACGGCGCGGTCTCGATGGGTTCACATCCCTGGAGTGACTAGCTATCCCATAGTCAGCTAGGGAACGGACGAAGAAGGCAACTATGATGGGCATGAAACTTGGAGAGGCAAGTGAATGTCCACATCCACAAATGTACGGATGGCAGTCAAGTTGGCCACCGTGTACTCCAATGTCGCACGTCATCGACATGATGCGGGAGTAATCCCCATCCCCATTGTGACAGGCGAAGAACTAAGGCAGAGGGCCAAGGAGGCATCCAGCCCAGGAAACACGAACTCAAACGAGTGAAACGACTGTCCCCCTCGATCGCACAAATTTCGTAGCAGATGTTTACCCACCTCCCTGAGAAATGGCACGCACCGCAGAGGTGGACGCCCGCCTCCTGCGCTTCGAAGAAGTAGGGTCCTGGCTTCGCTCCGTGCTTTGCCAGTCGTCCTCGTCCTCGTCCTCGTCTTCATCCCACTGACTTTCCCCGTAGAACCGACCAGCCAACATCCCAATCTCATCTTGTTCCTGCACAAGTCCCTCAAGTTCGGTGAGCTCTTCAAGCAATTGGCTTTCCTGAAGCGATAAAAGGACGAGATCTTGCGTAGCTCGGCGTCTAGGAGGGGCTTGAAAATCGCGTCGGTGTCCTGATACTGTGACACATGGCCAACCAAGGACGTTTGCTCTGTTACAGACTCGATGTCGTGAGATTGGACAAGGGCCTCGTGTTTTTGCTTTTCTAGGTGGTAAATGTATTTCTTGAGGGCGTCATATCTGGTCGGAAGTGTTTAGTAAATGCAGCTCTCACCCCGTTCCGTCATCGATACGCACGCAATGTATTCGTCTAACCATTCCACCTGAGCATTGAATTTGAGAGAGGAACTGATGTGATGATATGACCTATTAGTTAAGGCCAGCGCGTAACGTCAAAGACACAACCCGAATTTCATGGCAAATTTCTTGGTATCGAGACTTGGCTGTTCGACGCGGTTGCCGAGTTGCGTTAAGGGTATCCGATCCTCCTCAACGTCTAGCCGCGCTGCTGAGGGACCGAATAAATTCGAAAGAAAGGAAAACAGAGTCGACGAGGCGTGGACGGCTGTCCGTTACCGAGAGTCGAGCTGGCTTGCCCAATTAGCTCTTTTCCGCCGACGACCATCAGGGTTAGGGGTAGACTCGACGAACTTGAAGGGCTTGGTCCCCTCTTAATCCCATTGCCCAAACGAAACGATTCCACCTCCAAGACCAACCCTCCAAACCATCTCAGCTTCGTGTACGTTCTGTTTCGTTTCTATGGCTCCCACCACCCTGAACTAAATGTCTTCTCGTAATAATTGTGATTTATATGTCGGCCGAACACCGAGCCTGCAACACAATATCGAATCATATTCAATGGATTTTTTTGCGAGTCCCGCCGTCGTGTCTTACTGGAGGCCTTGGCTCCCTACCGTAATTCCCACTAGAAGAACGTGTGCGAATATCTCGCCGCTGAGCGCTGAGGCGTCATAGAATCTGTGACCACGTCATCTCGACGCGTGAACAGAAAGCCATGCCAGATCCACTCAAGCCCGTCAACTCCATCCATCTACCGCCCCCCTCGTGCCACCGCCGCAAATGGTTTTGAACAGGCCAACCAGCTCAATAATCAATGTAGATCCAACATTGAAGACTCAATCACGACATACCATTTCTGGTCACCGAAACACCCGTCATTGGCGTTACAGTACTTTGACTCTAACGTGTTTGCCCATTGGTCTAATCGATCGTCTAACCGAACGCTACTTTCCGGTCGTCGCTGCGTTCGTGACTTCACCCATCACACGTAACTGTCATTTTACCTATATACTTCCCCCCCTAGGCGAAAATAGGTCTGACCTTCGATCTCAGACTTTGGAATTCAGAACCGACCTTCCTGGGAACCCCCTTCATACAACGAACGCCGTCGCTGCTGTGATCCACTACCACGAACCCCCCTTTTTTGAAAGAATCGGAAATGATCTCGTGTTCTGGCTTCTGGCGTCGGTTTGTACCTAAGCTAGTCGCATTTCGGATGCGCAAAAATCCAAACAATGTCAGTGGGTACGGTACGCTTCTGTTGTTCGCCAAATTCCTTGGACCAAAAAAAATTCTCCGTGGCTCTAGGGGTGCGGTGTGACTGCGCTGGCGCGTTAGTGGCGTTGGCCTGGTACCATGATCAGGCAGGCGCAGCTCCTCTTTTCCAAGTCAGAACGTGTCCGCAAGAATCGTGCTTCGGGCCCCTCTTTCTTTTACGAGCGGGCTCTGGTATGATAGGCGAGCACCTTAATCCACGTGGGACACTGGCACAAGGGGCGCTTGCGCCGACACTTTTTTCGAAGTTTCTCACTCTCTTTCTTATTTTTCTTCAAGAACCTTGAGGAACGATCATGTACCAGCATTCCTGATGCGAGCCGCGGGGCCTGGAAGCCGCCAGCTTATGTCCCACTTAGCTGCGATGTGCGCATGGGCGAGAGGGACGTGACGTCTAAGAGCAACAATTTTTTGCATGGAAGGTGGCAATGGGATAACATGGATCCCCTGAGTCAAATTCTCTCAAATGTTTAGAGTTCGTTACTTATGGATCAGTGTGTGAAAATCGCTGCGGTGATAGACGTTGGTAGTCTTGAAGACAACACATGGCCTTAGCTGCGTCCAACTACAAGTTTAGTGAATGTTAAGTTGACCAAGTTGGTGGAAAAGGGGCCCGGGGATGGGAGATGGGGCCAGAAGGAGAACGAGGAAGAAAGAAATGTACTCGACAAATGGCCGATCGCCCTTGCTCATCGATCATCATCTGATCACCATCTAATATTTGATTCATTTTCTTCCATTACACGCGTAAGCCCCAACCTCTTCATAAGTTGCGGCCGTGCCGAACTTCTGCGCTTCCGCTGTACGTATATGTATGGAGGGAATCCGGCCTTTCTTCTCCCGGATGTCGTCAGGTGTCGTCCGAGGACGACGGGGCTTCACGCTCGCCCGTCGAGATATGGAAACTAGGGGACACGCGATTGGCAGCCCCTCTCCCAGGCAGGTTCATCGCGTCCCGGGGCCACAAATTATGTCATTCGGTGTGCCCGAGGCGGCATGCTCTCTCACCGCGCTCATCAGCCGTGACACGAGCAGGGTCTGATGACCCCCTAGAAGAAGCAATGCAAGTGCGCGCGGGAGCCGCGTGCGCGCTGGAGGGCTCGACCTTCACATCACGGACGTAATCTATCCTTTCCCAGGCCCCCAGCCCGCGAAACTGTTTCACGTAGCGTTCTGAGGGAGAACGTGTACGATGTGTCAAGAGGACTGGGAAGGGAACACCACCGAGTACGCCTTCTGGCCGTGTTAGGCCCCGCTCCTCCTCCGCGCAGGCCCCCCAAAGCACCCAGTCATTCCATTTGTTTGTTTGAGGAAATTTATTCATTGCCACCATGTGCATGACGCACGACGCCTGCAAGGAGCTAGCCTGCCAGGTGGCGAGGAGGATCAGTCGGGGGAGGACGGCCGAGGAGACGCTTTGGGAGAGAAAGTGGGAGCGCACTTGCCATCTCGGCCATTTTTTGCACCCACACACCCCTCCACCTTCCTTTTTCTCAGGCGCCTCTCACCTAACACACAACACCCAAATTTGGTGACGGAAGGAAAAAATCCACGGCCCCCTTCAAGACAACGCTTCCCGCCAAAAGCAAGCTTTTAATACAGCACCATTGAGGTTCTTGCGTTCCAGGCAGGTGGGTTTGGCGCTGCCGAGAACTTTGTCTGTTCGGGTGGTGGTGCCTGCTGAGACGCCTAAAGCAAAGCTCCGGATGTGGAAAATAAAAACTATTTAGAAGGCTCGTCGGAGTGAACGCAAAAAAGGTGGGTTTCCGGTCTTTTATTTTTACTTTTGGTTTCTTGGGGCAGAAATGACGAGAATAGAAGCGAGGGTATGTTAACAAGGGGCGAAAACCAGCTGTCTGCGCTCGTTTGCTCACGCCTTGGGCCTCCAAGTCTTGGGCTCATGGGGGGGCATGTGTAAAAGTGTGAGAAGTTCCATGGAGGTTTTTGGACAGCCAGTTAACGATCCCAGTCTGTAGCTTGACGTTAAGACCAAGGCTAGAGTTTCACATTTATGAGATAGTCGTGAGGCGGATATTTAGGTTTCTTCGACCTCGAGTACACCACGAGTTTTGACAGAGAAGGAACAACCACCGATCACGAAGTCGAAGGGATGCTCCCAAGAGATCGGGTTATTGAGCGTCTAAACACTGGGAAAACCCCGCCGAGTCTCCGACATGAATTTTGAGCGTGTTTGCATTGCTGCCAATTGCAATGCTTGGCAGGTAGGCGTGTCCTAATGGTAACAGAAAAAAAAATTACAGTAAAAGTACGAAAGCAAATCCGATAGCAGAGTGTGAGCGAGAGAGAGTACTCTAAGGTTAAGATTGAAGTTGCTTACAAGCGCTTTAACGCAGTGGATATTGTTAAGAAGAAAAAAATCCTAGTAGTCTTAAAATATGGTAAAACAGGCCTTCCCTACCAAGGGCGGATAGGCTGCGAGCTCGCATGATTCGCGCCATATGTGCCCCACAGCTTGGCCGGTTCATGGAACGTAGGGGAAGCTTCCGCCTTGTGTGGTGGAAGAGGAAAGGCATTGGCACCGCCGCGGCGCCCGTACGATTGGGGCCTGTCTCGGTCGTAACCGAATCCTGGTCGCGGTGCGTCTGTGTACGTGTGTGAAGAGATGATCGTTCGATTATTACCTGACAGTTCCTTCATTGAAGACGGGAAGAATTCGTGCGGTTCTCGCGGCAAAGGCGCGGACGTGTGAGGGGTGAGCGGCAAAACCGGAGATGGATCGCTTGGAGAGACACCATCGGGGGTGGACAACAGAAACGAGGTTGAAGGAGAGGTAACTGCCGAACTCGAATCGGAAGGCCTGCGGTGGGCGAGCGAGCTCAATCGGGAGCTATCTTGAGAGCGCGAGCGCTCCGAGGACCAATGATGTGTTTCACCCCCCATACTCGTGTCGAGCAATCTGGGCGCCTCAAAACCATATTGCCTGTCAGATAACCAACACAACACCACCATCAGAGGGACGGTTACTTGGAGCGATGATATGCTTACTGAGAATTCGAGGGGGCCGAAGAAGAACGCCGGCGGTGATGTTCTTCTGGCGAGGGAGGGACCTTTGACAGATCAGTGGCGTCACTCGCTCGCAGTCGGTCGAGAACGGCTCTCGAGTCATTGAACTGCGACGATGATTCCCAAGAAGAGATAGGGGGGAGCGATATGGTGGCCTGCCCCGAAGCATGCGCCGTAGTGGGTGTCTGGAGTGGGGGAAGCTTAATGCGTTCTTCCTGGGCTGAAACTCGGCGCGAGGCGGCGAAACCTGAGGCGTCGGAGAACGAGCCTCTTGAGGGCCTGACTGGAGACGAAAGATTTGACCTGAAAGACGCATTGGTCGGTTCTGCTGCACTGGGATAGGGCGAGTAGCGAGCGTTGTGGCTCCGTTCGTGGGTCAGGGATAGCCTGTCGACGCCCCCACCGATAGACAGCGTGTCCGTTGGGGATGGTACCGGCTCGATCTTTGGCTGCTGGGCTGGGGTTGGGGTTGGGTTGGCGAATGGTTGGTGCGAAAATTGGGGTCCGATGTCCTGTGGGTAGCCATTGACGGAAATGATCGTCCATCCGGACTGGGGACCAGATGAGCCTGTGGGACCCATCACTGAGCTTTGTGCATGGTTGCTCCGCCTGGTTCGACGGCGACCGCTGCCGTTGGCAATGACCTGCCCATATCCGGGTTGTTCTGGAGACAGGCAGGTGGTGGGAAATGTGGGACTAAGAGGTTATCGAATGACTCAGAAGAACAGACGGAATGCTGTTTCAAGATCGCGTACCCAAACAAAGGCACGAGGTCGTGGCGAATAGGCCACGCCACGCTGCAACAATGCGTCAGAACGCTAGGACTGGAAATGAAAGCATCGATCATGCGCACCGGCGAGACAGACGAAGAGCGACCTGCGTGGTGAGTATTTCCATGAGCCGTTTGAGGGTAAGCGGATGTAGCGCAATCAAAATACCTCATAGGGCATCCAAGTCCCTTGTATCTTTAGATAACCACCGCGGACTCTCCGTATCTGGGAGGCCAAATCAGGCTGGGATTCTATCATCTTGACTATGTCGGCTGAGGGCATACCACACACGTGTAAGCCATGTTCTGAGGTGACAGTTGGAGATGGCCAACCTTTTGAATTCCCTAGAGCTGAGACAGAGCGAGGAAAAATCACCCGTTACGCAACCGACACTTGTGAAATAAAAGGGATGAGTTTACCTTTCCAGATGCCGGTCCACAAGATGTACCCGTCGTCGACGTCCATCATAATCCACTGGCCGTTCAATGGATATTCGTATACGGGGCTGAGAGATATTTAGCGAGAATGGCAGGTTGACTATCTCTCGACTGACATGTAACCACGGGGGTCGTTGCTGGTAATGTACCGGCTCTTGATCACATGGTGGTTTGGGCTGGCATACGGTCTGAAGCGGGGGGACGAGGTGGGAGGAGCTCCAGCAACGGGGAGTGAGTCCTGTACAACAGTAGGTCACTATAGGTCGACACACAGGAGGCGACGGGCTCACTTGGAGGATACCTGATGTCATTCGTCAGGAGTGGATGTACAATGCGGGGGGAGAAAAGAGAGCCTGCGTAGATGCTCCAGCAGCTCAAATAGTAATACGGAGGGGGTCTATCCCAGATCACGTTTCTGGATTATTTGATTTCCCGAAGCAGGAGGCAGATTGAATGCAAAAGTGGGGGGAGAAGGAAGGAGGGAAACAGAAACTTGGGACACAAGATCGCAACACGCGCGGGGCCCGGAAAGTGATACCCGATCACTTAGTTGGTATGTATTGTCCGAGTTGGCCAGAAGGCGAAGTGGGAGGAGTAGGCTCTGGGGCAGGGGTCGATCGCGAGATTCAGCGCAGTTGGCGGACCACATAAGGGGGGACACGAAATAGGGTTCTGCCGTCAGAAATAGGACAAGGTCAGAGAAAATCAGCGTTTCTTTTGATGCTCGCCCTCGGTTAGGCTCCAAAACGGTACCCGGCGAGAAATAAAGCAAGGCACCGAAGCGGAGAACGTCGGCCCGCTTCGGCGGATGCGAGGATGCCGTATATCGCCGCGCCGCCAACTCTTGGCGCCACCACCGTTTTTAACTTTTCAATATAATTTCAATTTCATAAACAACCGATGCCCTGAGGAACCCAGAACACACCCAGAATCTGCTCCATCCAAAGAACCTACTGTAGAAAACTAAATTCCGAAGGAAAAACTTTATAAAAAAATGAAACGAAAATTAAGATGAATTGAAATAGAATAGAATAAACACCATACCCTAAACACCCCGGCCGCCGCTCCCATTCTACCCACACCAAGTCCCGCCCATCAGAGCGCCTGTGCTCGCTTTACAAAAGATCTATCGCTCCTCGCGACCGACGGACTTGCCGCGGCAATTAGGAACGATCGGTCGCCACTCACGGATTCATACTTAAAATAATCAGATTCCCGGGCGGGCCCGTTCAAAGGTTGTGATTTGGTTCCGGTCCAATGGTCCATCGCTGCAGGGCACGAGATCAAATCGAGGTTTTCATACATAAAAATCCGGACGCCGATATGCTTCTTTTCTTCTAAGCTTCCCTGCTATCCGGAGGGAGTAGGTGTATGGAGGACGGGGCAATCGGGCACGCAGGGAAGGGGGAAGGGCAAGGAGATAACCATATACCTCGCATCCTGCACCAAAATGGGATATGAATCCTGACATGCATTGTCATATGCTGTCAACAGCTCCTTCTCCAAAAATTCCCGTGGTCGTTGCATTGACCAACGTGGGATCCTGTCACCTCGTCGCAAGTTCCTCCCGAGAGCGCTACCGGCGAGCACTTCCGGTGCGGGCCATGTCCGTATCACAAAAACAAAGTTATGTACTGTACTGTACGAGAAGAAGTCACACTCTCGTACAGGCGGCTGGGATGGATGCTGTATGATGCTTAACGGGGTGGGGCAGAAGCAAGGGCAAAACTCGCCTCGTTTTTCCCACACTAGACGGGGCCATGACAGTTTGTAAAACTGATAACTTTCTCTCCGATGATAACGAAATCAGAGCGTCTACTGATTCGGGTTGTCGGTGGCAACTAATTGCACGACCAGGAAGCGAGCGACCAAAGTTCGCTGCCCTCGCCTTCATGTGACAGCCAACCGAGAATGTATTCTCCCGCCCCCGCCCCCGTCATTGTCGTAGCTACGGTCGCCATCGCCGTCGTCGTCACCATATCCCGGCTTTCGTAGTGGTTCTGTACAGAAATCGACGTCGTCTCACCACGCTTCACGAAGAAGAAAAGGGAGCAAACCGGGACAGGTGTTTGTTATGAACTGTAACAAGGGTGGTGCCTGGATCGACTTTTGGGGTATACACACGTCACGAGGAGAAATGACTATGCGAACGAACGCCCGATCGAACGCGTGTTCACTGGTACCGGGGCTCTGGAGACGCCCGTCCGCCCATTCGGCCCCGTGGGTATTCCTCGAGCATGTGCTCTTAAGGTTGCATCAGAGCGAAGAAAAAATTACGAGTGTACGGGAGATTGCGGCATGGGGCATGCATGCCCTGACTGCTCTAGCTTATGTACAACAGACGTGCCTTGGATGCCTCGCTGCCCCACTGCAACTACGCGTTTGCCGCATTCACCGCGGACTTCAACACATGCCGCGTTTCCTCAGAACCCAACCCATCACCCGTCGTATAGGTTATTGGACTGACTGCGAAACCATTAAACTGGCTCGCCGCACAAATGGTGTACGCGCCCATGTTATTGAATACCAGCCAGTCGCCAACGCGCAATTCCGCCGGAAGTTTCGTCATCGGACAGACGCAATCGATCGAATCGCATGTCGGGCCCCATATACTGCATGGGCGAAGATCCTCCATTCCTACAAAGTGGAATGACCCGTTCATGGATAAGACGTAGGGGTGAACCTCTTGATGGTCGAACAAGATGCAGTTAAACGACCCATACACTCCCTCATTGATGTAGTCTGAGAGTAAAAAGTCAGCCCGTGTCTCGTGGGAATGGTGCGGCCATCATACACATCACAGAAGGTTGATCGTCTCCCTCGTCCTGGACTTCTGTCGTCGCAACATCGGAACGTGGCGCACGACGGGCGATGATGTTCGTGGCAAGGCTGAAGGCCCGTGCGACAAAGAACCTCCCAGGCTCGGCGATGATTCGGAGCCTCGCGCGATCGGGGAAATGCAGGTCGATGGCATTGCGGAGGACATCAGCCGTTTCTTCGAAAGTGGCGTCCTCAAAGCCACCTCCCACGTCCAAAAGTGTAAAGTCGTAGCCTGCAGCCAGCCCCATATCGAAGGCCGTGCGTGCACACCCAATGGCATCTGCGAAGGCAGACGAATCGTAGCACCCGCTCCCTACGTGAAAGCTGATTCCGATGACATTCAGTCTGAGCTCTCTCGCTCTGGCAAGAAGTCCAGGTACAACAACGAGTGGAGCTCCAAACTTGAGTCCAAGGCGACACAGGCTCTTCGAGTCATCCGTGAGGATGCGAAGGACCAGCTGAGCAGAAGGATTGGCCCGCGCAATCTTGTACAGCTCGTCTGCGTTGTCAAAGGTCATCATATTGACACCGGACCTTGCAGCGTTTTTTATGAAGGACACCGCTTTGCACGGGTTGGCGAAGATGATCCTGTCAGGAGAAATATCAGCACGAATGACCTGTGAAATCTCGCCATGGGATGCACAGTCAAAGCCTGTGCCTAGTGCTGCTAGCAAGCGAAGTACGTAGGGGTCCGGGTTACATTTCACCGCTACAACCATACACGTCAGCGTGGATCCTACAGGTTGTACATGATGGAACCCGCACCATAGAAGGGCTCAATCTCCGGTAAAAGACATTTCCATCGACCATGTTGCCTGTATACTTGGCTCAGGTCGGCAACAAAGTAGGCCCTCTCGGCGTCCGGCTCGCCAGCAGCTGCGAGGCGTGCTGAGCGAATCACACCATTACGAAGATGTACATCAGGGTGGCCGCGGAGTAAAGGTGGAAGACCAGGAATGATGATGTCACCGTCGTCATCGGCGCCATGACCATGGGGAATGTCCATTTGAACAGATGACGAATTTCCGGAGAACAAAGTTTTGTGTTGTGTACAGGGTGGTGTTTGAGAAGAATGACGGAATAGATGGGAAGCTCGCAAAGGGGAGACCACATCAACATCCCGGGGCGTATGCAAAATGTCGAGTTCAGGCATATCTTTGCAATCTCGAGGACTTGGAACCTTCGCCACGTCGAGGTCCAGAGGATCGAGATCAGTTTATCAAGTGTAGCGCAAGCACTCAAGTAAAGTCGGGTCAAACCTGATTCGGCCAGAGCCGCGGGTCAGTTGGATTGGTCGACGAAGCAACGAATGGGATTTCACCAAAAAGTAGGTCACGCAAGACAATGGGCAATGGATGTCGTATCAAGGGTTGGGCAGAGGATTTCCGATAGACGCAGTACTAAAAGTGGGGAAATGATGCGCGAAAAGATGTCTAAAACTAGCCGATGCTAGGGAGGTTCGCCTGAAAACCAGCGTAGACGTCCGGGTTCAGTATCAAAGTTGAAGGAAAAAATTAAAGGGTAACTTCACCTCTTACGGAAGACCACCTGGTGAAGGGCGAGCGAATTCAATTGTAAAAGGGCTGCGCGTCGAATAAAAAAAACATACCCAAGGGTCAGCAGACGAAGATCGTCGTTTCTAGCGTCGAGAGAAATGATGGCGTTTTTTGCAGTCTGTGCCGTACAGACTAAGACGAAAGTCCTTTTGTTTCCCTTCCTTTTTCGCGAGGAAATCGTAGCTGGATACTAACAAAGTGGAGCGCAAGCTTGTCACGACGTCGTGAGGTGGCGAAGCAGTGGGAGAATGACGCGTCGGAAAATTACCATCGATAATAATACCCTCGGCCCGTTCCTATCTGATCGCTTTCCGACTTCACTCTCAGCAGACTCCTCCGCTCCGCACACAACCTCTCTGCGACATCACGCAAAGGCTTTTGCCTATTTGTCGAAGTGAAAATGGAAGCACACACCCAATTTCGGGGGTGCATAAGAACTGCCTTATTTGATCTCAGGCTGTTATCGGCGCACATACCTCGGATCTCATCCCGGTATTGCTCCCACAACTAAGTATCTTTTGACAGGTGACGGGAGCGTGCCCCGAGGCAATAACATAACATTCGAGGATCGTGCCACTTGGAGATGTGTGATTACTTGTGAAACATACCGTTAAACTGAGCAGGCGGAAATACTGCGGAGAACTCCCTGGTACAGTCGGTTTCATTGTATGGAAAGATAATCAACATCGACTCTTACACAGAACAAAGGTAACTGTATTAAGAAGCCAAGTAACTCACGGCCCATTCTGAGGTGAATCAAGACGACGGGTGGCAAGCTCGGAGCCTCCTCCGAGAGAAGCACTCGGATGGCCCCGAGGGCCCGCAGTCACTGTGGTCCCGGTCACGGAGGCCCATGGCGCCGGTGTTGCACTATAGATGTTGTTCAAAGGGACGATAGGGATCATCGTGGGCGGAGCGCTGATGTCGTTCCACTCTATAATCCCACCCAACGGCAGGTGCTGGACTACTACACGCTTTCCAAGGACTTCCGCCTGATGACCAAAGGAACAGTCTCATTGAGTTAAACTCTTGTTTCGAGGCGATACGATACATCTTACCTCATACATTTTGAAAAGGCCGGAGTTGACCTTACGCCAAGTGGCCACTCCAGTAGCGATCGAGTACAGTTGTGAGGAATGCTCATGGAACGGTCCGTGTTTGACCTCATGGATTCGCATGATTGACAGGAAGTACAGGTTCGTCAGGGGTAAAGGCGGGTGCAGTATCGCTGCCACGGGGACCCCGCTCTGGTCTATAAGAAGCGACCCCAGTCAGCGGAATGGTCGTTCCATAACAAAAAAAAAGGGTGCGGACCGACCTCTCAGCTGTGCGCTCCCGAAGATGTATCCTAGAAAGTGCGAGTCGTCGAGCCCCCACACCCCATGGCTACCAGCAGGCTCGAGACGGTAGACGTCCTGCAATCGCCAGCAGAGACGAAGATACCGAACAAAGACGTTCAAGACTATATCTCGCGCCTCCTCGGGATCGAAACGGAGAAACCGCACGAGCGCTAGGCAGAGCAGGAACATGGCGAACGACGTCTCGTGCCCAGTGCCATAGTCCATGCGCAGGAAGGACCCGAACGCTGTGAGGAAATACGGTCGAAGGTGTGGGACAGCTGCGCTGAAGTTTGACATCATCGCCCTAAGTAGCTCGTCTGCACGCTGCGCTCATAATTCGTGATCAGGGCCAAGACTCTGGAGGTGAAAGTGGGTTGTAAAGAACTTACGTCCTCCAGGCGTTTCCCCCATGTGCGGAAAGCGAGGTTCCCAAACCGTTGTGCAGTGGGCAGCGGCGGAACCTCGTCGATCCACCGATCTAATTCGTCTAATAAACCGAGCACTCCGCGTATGCCCTACCGAGACAGGACTTAAGATATGCGTGCGCAATGCGCACGTGTCATCCTGAGCAGTCTATTTGACATTTACCATACCTCACTTTGATTATCGTTCGTCCATGGCAACGAATGGCCCACGACCGCCTCACTAAGCCAGCGCAGGAAAAGCGAGTAATCAGAATAGCCATTTGTGTGCTTCCATGTCTCGACATCGGCATCGGTCCGAATTTTAGGCGTTGGAAGGTCGTGCAAAGCTGCGAGATTCTCAGGGGAGATATATCTTAGCGGAGGTACAGGTATGGACGCCATCGTCCCGTCTAGAGCGGAACAAAGACCCTGCGCAACTCGTAAGCCACAGACCTTCAGATGTGGCGTATCAAGGGTCCGCGGCGCGCTGAGCCGTGTTCCGCCAAGCGGGGCCAGGATCAAACGGCTAACTCCGATAATCACGTGCACAGGGCCAATTGATACCAGGGCCAGGATCCAGGGCTCGGAGCTTTGAGCTCGCTCGAGGCTCGTCATGGGAGTGTGAGCGCTTGGACCCAGCTCGCTAGGAAGATGTGTTGCGGGGTTTTGAGAAGCTCCCGGGATCGACTTGATTTGGCACCTCTTCGTTCCCCATCAAGCGCTCGACCCCGATATCCAAGCTAGGAAACCAGTAATGCAGTTCTGTTTTTGGCATTTTTTTTCTCAACGTACTTGGAGATGATCTCTCTTCGAGAAACACCAAGATTTGGGTCGAGGTGAAAAAAGTGAAACGTTCCGATCAGCCCGATACATGTTATGATGTGACCATGATCGTCAGGTTCAGCTACAGTGCGTGAACACAAATGCAGGCTCAGATACAGTGCTTTTCATGAACGCTTGACTTCTTTGTTTCAAAAGCAACCAACTCCTTTCATGGTCACGGAATCCGTGCGATATCACCCCAATCTGCCCTCGAAACTGAATCCGGGGCTAAGTGGATTGGTGCGACGTCGGATTCGAATTACCGCCGGATTCTAGAAATGGTCTAGGATGGAACCTGTACTCAATTGTTTGACCAACAATACAGCCTCATACAAACGCAGGCGCAGACAGAGGAGAGGTAATTAGCCCGGTCTGAACCTGATCGTGGTTTCGTTGATTAACGTTAACGAAGACCGGGAGGGTCCGTTTCGATCAGGCTACTGCGCAGTCAGTCACACTCGGAATTTTTCATTACATAGATGACATTTCACGTTTCACCTCATCGTTCACATGGTCGTCCTAGACAAGATTAGAAAGATGCAACTCTGACGAGATCAAACTGACCCATCGGCCCGGGCCTTTTACTTTATACATATTAAGGAGATCTGGGACGGTGATAGGTGATAAACGCACAGGATGAGGCGTAGCAGGGACCCCGTTTCGGCAGCCGACGTTGGCGTCTACGGGAGAGAAAAGCATGTGCATACACAACTCTATATTCCGTGAGTCTGTGCCCGTTTCCAGTTATGGACGGAGGCTCTATGCCGTCACATTGGCCGATAAGGCGAGAAGTGAAGTGAAGAGGAAGAATAGTTTACCTTTTGCAAGCCCTTGGGATACGACACAAACGACGCGGCAGCCTGCAGCCAGCGCATCTTTACCGCGGGAAGTAAACACATGTTTTTGGCACGTATCAAACCCATCGCAAGAAAGATGTCCCGAGGCACGCCTTCTGACCACAGCCATACTGTATAAGTAAGGCCGACGGATCGCAAAAAAGTTGGTGCAGTCCTAGCGCCATCGCGTAAAGTGTTGGTACGCGATGTTGAACTCAAAAAAAAAAAATCAAAACGAGAAGACCTACAACCGAATTGAGGAGAATGGCTAGGCTTCGGGAACATGTGACTCGGAATGCTGAGGTAGTAGGCCACACTACGCGGGCCCTGAGTACTGAGTTCTTGTCAACCCTTTTTGCAACTGGCGACTGTGATCACTTCAAAAAGAAAGATAGCTGTTACAATGGGAAAAGGCGCGATGGTAGAGACAAGGCATGCTCATGTCTGGTCCTACGGGCCTTGTGGACGGCAGTGCTGATAGATAGTTCGTGATGACCGATGGTTTGGGATGCGACAAGGTCGCAGTACCACTGGGGTAGGTACGAACGGCAACAGTACGCGTTTCTAGGCCAGGGGTGTGCCAGGCAGCGTGCTGGGATTTGGCGAGAAAAACGAGGCATGCTCCAGACGGGACTGCTCGCGTTTGGGCTGCAGCCATAATGATCAGCCTTTCCTAGCATCTATCCATGGCATGTGATTGGAGAAGAACATATGGGTGGAGCAGAAGGATGACCGGCAGGTGGTTGGTCCGAGAAAATTAGATCACCCGAAGACCTGCACCGGTAAAGCATGCACGGAATCTAGGCTGTCTAGCCCTGGGAGGTGCGCCCTAAGTGAGATTAATGTAGTGCGAGTGAGTGAGAATTTGGAATATTTGGCCAGGCTTTTGACAATAGTGGCCCGGGTTCAAGGGGGACCTCTGATTATGCTGCGTAGGGTCGGCGTCATGTCATGCAGTCATAGCGTAGGCGTGGTATTCGGGCATAGGACAAGCTCGGGACTCCACAGCCACAACTGCCGGCATCCGGGCCGGTGGCCGGTGACATTGACTCTTGACTTGATTGTTTGGGTAGGCGACATTATGACTTCGAGAAACCCTCCCGCTGTCCTTCCCCATGCACTACACATTCCCGGGATCAACAAACTCGCTGGAAAGCGTGTCATTCTGGCCTCGAATAGTCCAAGGCGAAAAGAGATCCTCCAGATCTTTGTACGCCGTATCCTTTGGGAGCTTCGTTCTCTTGACCCATCTACTTCGTTCGCAGGGTCTCGCTCCCGAAGTAGTACCTTCTACTTCGCAGAGGATCTTGGCCCTTCATCTTTTGAGAACATCCACGAATATCCAGTCGCGACAGCGACGCACAAGGCCGTCGAAGTGTACGAGCGGCTCGTCGTGCGTTCTTCCGTCTCATCCTCTCACAGTGCTCCCTCTGCAGTTTCACCGTGGGCTGATGTCCAGATCGTAGCGTGCTGACCCAGAAAATGGCCCGGATCTCGTGATTGGTGCCGACACGGTTGTTCTGACGCATGCGCAGCCGCTCAGTTCCGACGTTGCATACTCCGAGCTACCAGGCGTGCTCCAGGAGCTGCTTGAGAAGCCCGATAGCAAGGAAGACAACCTCCGCATGCTGCAGGACCTGAATGGTTCCGTGTGCGAGGTTGTCACAGGGGTGAGCCTCGGTGAGCTCCACCTGAACGTGTGGCTTTGTAGAAAGACTGGCAGAAACTGATCAGTCGCATGCTTGCAGTGTTCCCGATTCTGACATCGCCTGGGTACGACATACGGTAGGCCGACAGCCTCTCTCACTCCACAAGTTAGACCACCAATGTAATCACGCTGACGGTGGCCTAGTTCACTCGAAGAACGTTCGCTTGTTTACTTTTTTGACAACCCGCCAGCCTCCTTAATGCCTACGTCGACTCGGGCGAAGGGCTCGACCGTGCAGGTGGCTTTGCGATACAAGTACGCACACGTGTACCCACGCCGCAAGCTCCTTGACTCGATGACTGAGGATTCATTTAGGGCCTAGGTGGGCTACTCATACGTAAAATCGAAGGTGACTACCACAACGTAGTCGGCTTCCCAGCCTCGTCCTTCTTCCGGTTCTTGGACCTTCTCGTGGAAGAGGACGATGACTTCCTGGAAGTATGAGGGTGACAGTGCTGGCTGCATGTAGTTACTGTACTTGAGGCGCAGACCCGCCGATCGCACTGCCCGTCGATATCTACCGCTGATTTTTCTCAGCTGTGGGCACCCTGACCGTACGAGGTCAAATGTATCAAATCTTAGGATCAGACTACACCTGAAGGAGTTAGAAAGTTAATGTGACTATTTGAAATATAACACCCTGCACTCTAGGCAGGTCTGGTTACCCACCTTCATTTCAAGCCGCTAAGCTGTATGATTTCACGGTTGTCGTCTGTCTGTGAAATGACACCAACCAAATGGAGAAATTAGGTGGGACAGGTGTTCGTGTGTCAAAAGGGTCATGCACGATGCATGCCGTCATCTCTTCCTCGTCCCAGTCTGGGGTTTGTTCGATCGACCGCCAGTCCACCAGTTGGGCCAATTCATTCAGTTTTGCCAGTGTCGGCTCCGTACAGTAATGAGCAATATTTTTTTCTCGGTATTTTTGTTTTTTCTTGTCACATATAAGTTATGATGAATTGTTTCCTCCGAGAGATACTCTCCGCTATGGTCGGCTGGCTGAACGCAGCGTGAATGCGGCCCGTACTATACACAGACTTATTGCAAAGTTGGCAGCAAACGCCTTCTGTTCACACAGAACGGCATTCAGAAGGAAAAACTTCTCGAGACAGGGAAACACGACACAAGTCACACAACGACGCCAATGGCTATTAGCGCTCATCTTTGACACCATAACGACATGGAGAACTTGGACCCCAAACTTCAAATCAAACCCTTCACAGAGACGCAAGGCAAAGATCTTGGCAAAAAAAGACCGTGTGGGATCCCCGACTCATCGCCCTGCGTTCCCACCTCGCTTCGAAACCATCACGACGATGTTCACAACTAAACGGAGTGCATTTAACCAAATGGAAATGCCCTTCAACCATTAGGCCGTTGGTCACCGTTTTATCACTCACCACTAGCCCAATTCGATGGAAGAACCCACAAAATTGATCGTACCTCATAACTGGCACACCTGCGCAATGTATAGTACACGCGTCGCTTCGAAGGTGCTGCCGTGCAACAGCCGCCGCCGCTCAAGACAACTTAGACGAGCACATGCTGTGAGCGCGCCAACACGCTCCGAGCCGAAAGGATTGGCGCCACCCCTAGCAGATACTGTAAAATAAGTTATGAGTACAGAGACCATTGGAACGGCGCACCACGATGTACCCGACGCGCTGGACCATTTGCAAAGAAAGGGAAAGACCACATCAGGAGGAGTGCTAATCATTCTGTAGACGGCGAACAAGGTAAAAAGCAGGAATATATTGCGTCGACCTTTTGTCGTGATGAGTGTCTGCTGGTATGATGTAGTCAAGTGCGACATTCTTTTCTTAGATATAAGCACTCCCAGAGAGTTTGAAGAAGTTCCAGTGAGTAATACTCTGTGTGTGTGTGAGTTGAACTGTTGATTACATGACACAAAGAAGCAAACTTGAAATGATAAGCGTGCGCATGGACGATCGGTTCGTGACGGCGATGTGGGGTTCGTTTCATGGATAGGCCGCCGTAATGGTAAGTTTGCGTGCCCATTGTATTCATTGCGCCAACCCTGACACGCCTGACGGTCAACAAGGGTGGATGCATACAGTAATGGGGGCAAGTACCCTTGACAAGTCCAGTCTTATTGTTCTTCTTTTACTCTTCCGTTGTAAACTGAAAAGGTCTGAACCCCATTGCCATGCATCTTGAAGGTGCGTACATATCTACAGGAACAGGAACAGAAGTGAGACTGGCGTTGTACCCTTCTTTTTCCCTTACCTGCTTGACAATTGACAATTGCAGTTGCCGCGGCTCCGCCACAACCTTCCAAGTACTAACTTACGAGTTAAATTTTTTTGCTGATGTACTTGCAGTGTGTCCACGTTATGGTAAACTCGCATGCAAAGGCTGTATACCCGGAGTTCGTGTGCTAAACGTGGGGTGGGGGCATTCACGCCAAAGTTACGAGAATGTAGCGAGTTCGGCCAATCTCAAAAAGTTATATGACTGAATCGGATGCCTTAAAGACTCTAGCGAAAAGCGGGTATAATACACTTAGCTGGTACAACGACCTGTACAGTAATAGCAACCTTTGTGTTCGCGATGTAACTGTTCGCGGCGGGTGGCAACGATTGTCTTAAGAGCTAAGCAGATAAAGATCAACAAGGAACCGTGCGAACGCTCGCACGAAGGGCGCACCAACTACCTTTCCTAGCGAAATCATCAGACGATCATCAGATGGTGGCGCTGCGAAACAGAATCTCCACTGTGATTTGGTTTACCATAGATCAAGCCGACGCGGTGGGAGGTAGGTGTACTGGAGCTCGAGTCGCGGTACCGGAGAAGCAGGCTGTAATGCGGGGGATCCTGTGGTCTCGATCCCCTTAAGTGTGTGGACGCAAGGAGGACCTTCGACATCTTTGCCCAACTGGCCATGGAAAGCTATTGTTCAAAGGAGGTTCACCACATTGCCTTCAGTAGAGCCTCAGGGGAAAAAAAGGGAACCGAGACGTACATTGACGGTGCCCATGTACGTCCAGAGGCTTCGATGTATGCAAGAGAAGGCTCAGTAGTGATTAAGTGATTGCTCGATTTGAGTAATAACCTTTGCTCCGTATGATGACGAGTATCATTTCTGGCGACTTAGCTCTGAGTGAAGCACTGGCATATGGGATTGGTCTGAGGAAACGGGTGTTGACGCGACATAAATAATGCAGTGTAATAGTGGGCGGAATCACTGGCATCTAGCGAAGACGTTGGCCTGTTTTCTTTTTACGTATTCGGTTTTACTGACGTTTCTTGAGACCGCATGACTGTGCGAGGTGCACCAATTGTGCGCCGTATTCTCAAGCCCACATGGTCGCCATCGATATCCCAGTCAAAAGGGCGCAATCTACTGCCCTCATTCTCTCAAGTTCAGACCCAGGCTTACGCTCGAGACCGTGGCTCTCTTCGTTTCCGTGTCCTTGCATCCACCAATTTCCCTCTGCGTCGCCATTGCTCTCTCCACCATAGTCCACTCGACGTCTCAGCCATGGCAGCCTCCTCCGAAAAAGCACCCGATCACTACCGTCTCCCGACTGAAGTGCGCCCGAGACACTACGAACTCACTATCAGGACGGATCTCGAGAAGGAGAAATTCACTGGATTCGCGAAAATAGAGTGCGTGCAGCGTCTTTCTCTCGTCGTATATCGCACTCTAACTTGCATGCCACAGCCTCGAAATCGTGAAAGCGACCAAGGTCGTTACCTTCAATGCCGCAACCGAGCTTTTGCTAGGCCCAGCAACCCTTCTCGTATCCTCGGGTGGGCGCCTTGCACCTGCTGAGACAAATTTAGATGCCTCCACCGAGCGAGTATCGTTGACGTTCGCTGAGGAGCTACCCGCGGGAACCAAAGCGACCCTTCATCTAGGTTTCGAGTCCCAGCTGAAAGATAGTATGACCGGGTATTACAAGAGCACTTGGGACCGAGGCATCTACGCATTGACGCAGTTCGAGGTGTGTGCTCTGCTTGTTCGCGTTGATACCAGTAGACCTCAGTGCGTCAAATGGCGCTGGAACTGTGGCTATGTGCTCATCTGAGTACGACTGCGTGGACGTCGTGAAACTGGGCCTTCTTTTACTATCAGTGATCGACCATGTTTGACTAGTCTTCTTAACCTACGGTTTCTCACCGTGGCCGGTTTCCAACCCCACATGAGGACGCGTCCCGCATTGACGGACTGCAAAGTGCCGGACGCGAACCTTCCCTCTTCAATACCATCGTCCCATCATTCATTAGAGCTGACGTATACCTTTCTCTCAGCCTACGGACGCTCGTCGTGCCCTTCCTTGCTGGGATGAGCCCCTCCTAAAAGCCACGTTCTCCGTAACGCTCATCTCCCGCAAGGACACCGTCAGCCTCTCCAACATGCCTGCGCTTTCAGAAGCTCCACTTACTGATGCGCACACCGAAGCCCTCTTCGAGGGTGTCAAAGACGGCAGCTGGTATGCGACAAAGTTTGAGACGACACCCCCGGTGAGGCGCTCGGAACAATAGGGGAAAGACGACCCGCTGACGATAGGATAGATGTCAACGTACCTTCTTGCTCTCGCAAATGGCGAGTTTGTGCACCTCGAGAGCTCGTACAAGAGCCCACTTAGTGGGAAAGTCCGTCCGCTGCGCATCTATAGTATGCCTTGAACAGTCTTATTGTCCAACCCTTTTCTCATGTCCACCAGCTACCCCGGACGTGATCGGCCAAGCGCAGTACGCGCTGGATATCAAGCAAAAGGCACTCCCACTCTATGAGAAAGCATTCGACATCGAGTATCCGCTGCCTAAGCTCGACACGCTCGTCGCCAACGATTTTGACGCTGGTGCGATGGAGAATTGGGTAATCGCAATGCATCTGTCCTCTTGCTGGGGTAAATTGGACTCATATGCGACTGCGCCCCACGAATAGGGTTTGATTACTGGGCGTACCACCGCTTACCTTGTCGATCCTGAAAATGCCGACTTTGCGGCGAAGAAACGCATTGCCGGAACTCAGAGCCATGAAGTCGCACATATGTGGTGAGCTAAATCATATGTAGGAGTAAATGGCTGTCAGTCTGATCAATGTGGTAAAGGTTTGGAAATATCACGACGATGAAGTGGTGGGACAACCTATATCTCAACGAAGGTACTAGCAGAGTCTGTACTTCTACGCTGATAGACGCACTCTGACCGATTTTGATGACTAGGTTTCGCAACTTTGGCATGTTCTATTGCTTGGGATAGCCTTTCACCCCCGTCTCATACGTTTTTACAGATGGGCGAAAAGATCATCCTGGAGAAGTTGGTGATGCTACCTTCGCCACGTTATAGATACTGATGAACGCTCAATAGGATTCATCCCGAATGGAAGGTCGACGCAGACTTTATCAACAATCACCTTACAGCTGCTCTTCGTCTAGACGCAAAGTTGTCCTCACATCCAATCGAGGTCGCTGTTCCTGATGCGGGCCAGATCGGACAAATTTTCGACTCGTTGTCATACTCTAAAGCTGCTTCCGGTGCGTCTTCGCGTTTCGTTCACTCGAGAAACGCCACTGATCGACGTCTATAGTGCTTCGCATGCTGTCGAAGTTTGCTGGCGAGGAAAAGTTCCTCAAAGGCGTTTCGTTGTACCTCAAAAAGCATCTATATTCGAACACGGTCTCTCGCGACCTATGGGAGGGTATCGGCGAAGCGACTGGTATGTATCTTCAGATTTGCGCAGTTTCTATCGTTGACGAGGGATACACCAAAGGACTGGACATTCCCAAGATCATGGATAACTGGGTTTCGAAGGTACGAGGCCGCTTCTGCTTGGCTAAGATATAACCTAGTCTAAACCCTCGCACAGATTGGATTCCCAGTGCTCACTGTCACAGAGACTTCGACCGGCATCAAGGTACGCCAGGATCGCTTCCTCGAAGGAGGCCCGGCGAAACCAGAAGATAACGAGACGATTTGGTAAGTTCTAATTCTAATTCTCATTGACTCTCAAGCGATTATGGGCCTCGAAGGCAAGTACCACTGGGTTTGGTTACTGCTGCAGCGCCGGGACAAGCCAGCGTCGACAACGGTGCTCTACTCGACACACGCGAAGCTGAGTACACGGTTGATACGAGCAAACCTTTCAAGGTCAACGCGGACAATAACGGCGTCTGTGAGTTGTCGCTCCCTATCTCCTCTGCGTTCGGCATACGCCGTCACTGACCACCCCCGACACTGGCTCCAGATCGTGTATTGTATACGCCGACGCGCCTCGCAGCCATCGCGAGCGAGGCCGCGAAGCCCGACTCCATATTTTCGCTGAGCGACCGCATCGGGCTAGTTCACGATTCATTCGCGCTTGGAAAGGCGGGCTACCTCCAGCTGAGCGCTGCGCTCAACCTCACCCACGAGCTCCGGGCCGAGAAAGAGTGTACGTGCCCCGTCCACGCTGCACGACGCAGCAGGTCACTCAGCAGCTAATGCGCATGGTACCAAAGACTTGGTCTGG
This sequence comes from Lactarius quietus, assembly GCA_015025155.1. Taxonomy (NCBI): domain Eukaryota; kingdom Fungi; phylum Basidiomycota; class Agaricomycetes; order Russulales; family Russulaceae; genus Lactarius; species Lactarius quietus. Next base: position 44,417 of record WITN01000373.1, on the reverse strand, counting down.
GATAGCATTGATACGAACTTGAACTCGATCATCTATATGTGGTGGGAGCGTAAAACTGTCGCGGAGCAGCTCAAAGGATTCCGTAGGGTATGTCGGCGTTCTGTTAAAGGCCTCGCTCTATCCTACGGCTCAAATCGCGCTCCCTACGCAGGCTCTGTGTTTGCCTCTCATTGAGACTCTCGGCCTGGAATACTCGAAGGATGACACCGCCGATATAACGCAACTGCGTACGCTTGCTGTCACCGGCGCGGCGGCTGCCGGGGACCCTGCGTAAGTCATTTTCTACAGAGATGTGCTCATGATCGCATGTTAACCCTGTCACTATTAGTACTGTCAAACTACTCCTAGATCGCTTCACCAAGTACATCGCCGGCGATGCTTCCGCCATACCCGTGGACCTCCTTACTATCACGCTCACCACGGTCAGTAGCTAACGACGGAGTATTTTCCCCCTGACTCTATCATTACTCTAGGCCGTGAAGCACAACGGTGCGCCGGCGTACGACGCTGTGCTCAAGTTGTTCGAGAACCCCAAAACGCCATCGATCAAGGTAGCTGCCATGTAAGCCTTCTCTACCTCCTTCTCACCGCCGCGACTGATCGCATCTGACTACGACACGCTACTAGTCGCGGTCTGACGAGCTCCGCGGACGCGGCTCTGCAGGCACGCACATTCGAGATGATCCGCTCGAGCGTGCGAAACCAGGACCTCATCTACTTCTTCCGCGGCTTCTGTACGAACACCGAGGCGCTCTATGCCCTGCGTGAGTTCTTCGAGGCTGATTATCATACGGTAGGAGTTGCCCTCCATAGGTCTACGTGCCTTGATGGGCTGACTGGATGTCTGGTAATAGATCAACAAGCGCCTCGAGACGACGTTCTCAATGAAATATATCGTCCAGGTATGGTTTTGTCCTTCTGCTTCTTCCTTCTGTATTCCTTTTCTCACGAAATTTCAAACATAGAGCGTATATTCCGGCTTTGGAAAGGAGGAGGATCGGGTTAAGGCCGAAGCATTCTTCAAGGTCTGTTCCTAGATTCCATGTTCATTCCAATAGCTCACGGACTTTTCCCACAGGACAAGGACACCCGCAAGTATAACCAAGCTTTGGCGCAGGCACTGGACGGAATCAGTGCAAAATCAGCAGTCATCGAGGTGCGAAGCTACACCGACAATACGGTATGCGTACTGACCCCTTTCTTCCGATAGCGCTCCACATCGGATATCGTCACTTGGCTGGAGAAGTGGGAAAAGGCACCCAAAGCCGTGCTCTGATGATGTCGAGATATTCAGACGGATAGTCATTGTTGGTTGCACGTATACAGGGGAATTGGGGGAGTGAGACCATCTCTGAGACTGCTAACTAGCACAAGCGCGATAAATATTTAAAGAAAAGATGCATCGATTCGAGGCCAAGCCAATTCTGCATATGGTAATACAGACCCGAGTGGAGTTGATGAGAGTTGTGATGGAGCACGAGAAAGGTTGTAAGAAAGAAACAAAAAGGTTAGTTAAAACTGTGAACCAATATGTCATCGGAAAGAAAAGGAAGGGAAAGAGAGGGCCAAGATAACATCCGAGTTGGTTTTGAAAAAAAAAGAAAGTGCAAGAGCAACGGTCGGTAAATTAATCGAGAACTGGTCACGTGCTTAGAACAGGGGCTGTTGGAACACGGCAAAAAGCAAAATATGGAGAAAGGGAAAGAAATAAAAGGGAGGGGAGGGTTACATTAACCTAGCTTTCAGGGAATGATATCGTCTAGCTCGCCATCGCGCACTCGGATCTCGACGACTTCTATTTCGTAATCCTGGGCACTAAGGGAAGTGGATGTAGACCCGCACGGGGAGAACACGCCCATGGACGTAGGCGGGGAAGTGGATGCGACATCTGCAGAAATGCGAAAGTCAGCAACGCAAGTCGACAGGGGTGCGGGGTATTTATGTCAGAGATATGATGAATACGCACAGCGATCCTTTATATAGGGCGGGACGAAGAGGTCCTACGGCGGGGAGGTGAGTGATACACGAATACGTTATGGGGCGTGGACACGAGACACAGATGGGGGATGAGTGTAGTAAGCGTACGCACCTGATTCCACACGAACCCCTGGCTCCTCTGTATCGTCAGAATCGGGCGCAGCGCGCTCACGGGCGGACGGCGATGGCGCGCACGGCGATGGCGCGCAGGAGGAGGGTGGGGTATGACAGGGGACAACTTGCCGTCCGCGCACCCGTTCGTCGTCGCCGCCGCAGTGACGTCGGTACCGTTCTGCGGGGCCTCAGCGCGCTGCTTTCCCTTGTCGCGCTTCTCCGGGTCGCGGTCGTCATCGTGGCCGTCCTGCTCATCCTCGACGTCCATGAGCCCCGCAGCCTCGGCGTCGTCTGAGATGGACGAGTTGTCGTCGGCATCGGCATCGTCAGGGTCATCCGGATCGGCGTCGGCGTCAGCGTCCGAGAGTGAATCCTCGTCGGCAGCATCGTCGCCTGAGTCCGAGTCCGAGTCGTCGGAAGAACCGAGAAGCTCGCTCCGAGCGGGTATTTGCTCGTAGCAAGCCCACGTCGGCGGGCTCGGCGCACGGCCTAGGGGGCGATGGCGGAAGAAGGGGGATGCGGGGCGCGCGGTGGCAGTGGTAGTGTCGGATGAGTAGGGATAAAGGGAGGGCGGTTTTTGGCACTGCTCGTGTTGCGCCTGCGGTTGTAGTGGTGGTGGTGGTGTTTGTGCCGGTGCTTGTGATTCGCTCATTCTTCACTCTATCTTATTTTTTCTCTCTCTATTGTCTCTGTCTCGTCCCAGTCTCGTTTCGTCCACTCGTTGGCGTTGTTCGTGGTGATTTGTCGTGGGGGTGGGATGGTCGTGGGGACTGGCTTTAATTTTTGCTTGTCAAAGTCGAGAACCACAAAGAGCTCGTGAGCACTTTCCCACACTAATTAACCCTTTTGACATGGCCGGTTCACGCTGGGCCTACGTGCGGAACTTTGAACTACCAGATACTCTCCTTCCAAATACCTTTATTTTGTTGAGAATAGACGGCCATTCGTTCCATCGGTGCGCTTATCATGTCTTTTTTATCACCCACCAATCTCCAACACCACCGGATTTAACAGATTCTCGGACGATCATGCCTTCGTAAAGCCGAACGACATACGCTCACTCGAGCTTATGGACCTCGCGGCTTGGACAGTAATGCGCGAGTATCCAGACGTCGTCCTTGCATTCGGGGAGTCCGACGAGTACAGGTATTCATTCTCTCCTGGACGAGAGTCGAGTCGAGTCACACTGCCACACGACAGCTTCTTGCTTCGCAAATCTACGAAGCTGTATAATCGACGGCGATCAAAAGTCACATCTCTATTGTGCTCGTTGTTTACGTCGGCATACGTCATGTTTTGGCCCCAATGCTTCCCAGACACCCGCTTGCGCTACCCACCCTCTTTTGACGCCCGCATCGTGCTCTACCCAGGGGCCCAAGAAGTTCGCGATTACTTTGCATGGCGTCAATCCGATAGTATGTGGTCACCTCTGACGAGCCAGCTAATCATTCACAAGATGGGTAACAGCGCATATCAACAATCTATATAACACCGCATTTTGGGCCCTCGTGCAGCAAGGCGGACAAACAACGAAGGAAGCTCACGAGACGCTACGTGTACACCTCCCGAACAACACCTTATCTTTCGTTTTCTGAATCGTCTGTGTTAGGGCACTGTGTCCAGCGAAAAGCAGGAGATCTTGTTCTCGCGATTCGGGATCAACTACAACGATCTTCCAAGTCAGTTCCGAAAAGGGAGCATCATAGTCAGGGATAAGGTGGCACGCTGCTGCGTCTCCCGTTTTATCTTATCTTCTGTGCTAAGTCCCAGCAGCTCCCGATCGTAGAGACCGATGATAACGAGGGTGAAGCCGATATAAAGTTCAAGGATTCCGTGCCAGTGCGTCCATTGTGTCTCACTAGCAATGCAATCCCTCAGGCTTTTTGTTAGAATGACCCTGTGCCTGATATCGATGGAGCAGAAGCACCCTCCCTGGAGAAGTCATCGGCCGAGAAACGACGAGCGCGTGCAACGAAACGACAACGATTACTTCATTATGACATTATCGGGGATGGGTTCTGGACAAGGAGACCGTATCTGTTAGAAGAATGAGGTCACTTGCTCGTGTACTGTAGTGCAGTAGCCCAATCCACGTGTAATGGTAATCGCAAGAATTCTATTCTATTTCAGTGATCCCCTCTCTTGCCACGTCCATCCTGGGCCCGAGTCTGCTTCCTACCACCGCCGTTCCGCTCTTTCTAGTTTTTATGGACCTCCGAGCGATCACCAACGTCGACGGGGGGCGATTGCAGTCATCGGGTAAGTTGTTTACACTTGTGGGTCCAACATGATCAAGGATGTTCTCCCATTGAACGGTGATCATTATCATTTCCTTGTGGGTCCACGCCGCCATGAGCGTGACTGCGTCCATGTTTCCTGTCGCTTTGTTCTCTCACACCTGACGCGCCTGACGCCTCAATCTGCGCTTGTTACTCTGTTGTCCTATCACGACCCTCCGCATCCGCCTCCGAGTTTCCCTTTCTCTTCCCATTTCAATCTTCTTCACATGCGCTTTTCCGCTTTGACTCCTCCCCACGACTCCTCCCATCCTCGCCGCCGACAACGTAATGCTGACCAACTCCATCATCTCATCATTCCCCCTACCACAGCGACACCGACTACAGTAGGCAACGCCGTAGCCCCATTAGCCTGGGATCCTGGCGTCCGATACCCTCTCCGCCAGCGCCGAACCCACACCTCCGTTCCCCTTGCCCTGCCACCGCTCTCATCGTCGCCGCCTCTCCTCAGCCCCACTGCTAGGGGCGCTCGTACACAGCACAAACAGCGCCAACCTCCCGAGTCGTTCCATGCTTCGTTCTCAGAGGGTGCAGACACAGACGTGGACGCAGACAATGGTGAGGGGGGCACAGAGGGTGGCACAGACGACGAGTATGAGGTCGTGGATAGCAGTCTCTCCTTTGTTCCCAGTCCTTATTCTCGAAGCGCGCGCGAGGTTGCGCCGCGATCCTCTCATCCACACAATCTCGGTACCCACTCGTCGGGCGTAAACACCGCGCGCATCTCGGCGCATCCGGTACGTCACTTTCCACTTTTTGCTCCCCATTTGCTTACCCCCATGCCACCTTGCCCCCATATCATTCATATCAATGAAAATGAAAATACAACGAACCCTACCCGCGTGTCTTTGTCTTTGTTTGAACTCTTCCACGCGTCAGATCTATCACGTCAACTCCGATCGCAGTGGCACTCGCGCTGGTGCTACGACTACCCAGATGGCCCGTCGACGCAGACGATCTGAAGAAGACGATAGCGAGGAGGATCAGGCGGAGGATGGCGAGGATGTCCAATCGGCGGAGGATCACTTACGATATCGTCCGCGCATGCGCAGGCGTCACAGCAGCTCTGGCTCAGAGCGTGGCATCTCCCTCAAGCTCTCCCTCCCTGACCCCGCGCCTAAACATGTTCCTCGCTGCGAGCCCCTCTCGCCACCATTCTCGCGGGGCCCCCTCCCCAATAGTCTGAGTCTCCACCTTCCCGCCATCCCGAATCCCAAGCGCCAATCCGCTGCGTCTGACGAAACTGCCCAGCAGCAGTCACGGCGCACGCGCTTGGAGAGCCATTCCCCACGGGTACCCGCGAAGCCGATTAATCTGCGTAGCCCGAGCGTTGAGTCTATCACAGAGTGGCCCGAACCCCCTAACCCTGCACCTCGGTCGGTCCAGAAGACAACAGTCTCGCCAGGCCCTACACAGGCCACATCTGCATCGGTTCCCTCACCCGACGCGAGCGGTGCAGTCATGCTGAGTGACAGTGAGATGGCTGATGAGACGGAACACCTGCGCGCACAGCTCGGATGCCCTCCCGGCGCGCCCGTTGGGCTCCGCGCTCTTGCCGATCCGCCGCCGGGTGAAAAGCCTAACTATCCGCTGCCCACACTCATTAAGCTTGCGATATACGACAGTCCGCGGGGCCGCCTCACGCTCCAAGAGATATATCAGGCCCTCGAGGACCGCTTTGAGTGGTTCCGCCAGCGGACTGACGAACTCTCTTGGAAGGTACGTCTTCCCGGGCCGTATGCCTGGATGACCGGGCCGGCAGAGCTGACCAAGCGTGACAGAACTCCATCCGGCATAATTTGTCTCTGCGAAAATGCTTCCTCAAGGTCCAGCGGCCGATCACTGAGCCAGGCAAGGGTAGTTACTGGATGATCGACCTCACCCAGGGTGAAGGGAACAAACGCGTCCGCAAACGAAACAAGAAACCTACCAAGAGCCAGCTCGCTGCCCAAGCCTACCGCCTTCCAGGGCAAGGGGGCGATGCCCCGCGCCCCGCGCAATACCCGCAACCCCCTCCTGCGCACCAGCCGATCTCCGAAGACATGGAGGACAAACAGGCCATGGACTGCGATGAAGACTACCAACCTCAAGCTCCCCCAATGCAGACTAACTTTACTACGAAGACCACCGAACAACCGCGGCCCCAACACCCCCGCACCCTGCTCCGGCCTCGGGGCGTCGCCACCATGTCCTTGTCGCCATCGACGTCCTCATTGCGCACGCGCGAGCTTCCCGATATAGACGCCAACATTGACCCTACGCTGCGCGTTTCCGCTGATGTTCCCACGTCCAGGTCCAAGGCGCCGCATCCGTCGAACATACCCCCCGGCTCACCGGTCATGCAGACTTCGCAGGTGCAAGCACATCAAATGATGTTGCCACGTCCGCCTCACCACTCACCATACCACCGTCCGTTCCTGCCTCATCAACAATCTCAGACTCAGGGCGCGAGCCAACAGCCGTCTCAGACAACCTCCACTTCTCACATTTCGCACGCCCGGGTGTCACTGTCAAGTCTCTCTCACGACCAGATGAACCTGCAGCGCAACGCGACCGCCGCGCTAGCGCAGCAACAGAAATCACCCCAGCAACAGGCCGCTCAAGCTACACACACTCCTACAGCTCAGGCACAGGCCCGAACCCCACGCCTCCCTCCCATACGCACTCTCAGCCAGTCTCCTGATCCAACGTCTTCCGAGTTGACTCACACATCACCACCTCCTACCTCACCCCCACTCTCAGCATCTGGACCTCCAACCTCTCCCCCGCGACCTTCTACGGCCGGGTTCGCACGTTTCGCGCGCGCTCCGACCAGGTTCGCCCCCACGCTGGTGTTTAGTGAGCCGCCTTTGTCAACCTCGCCATCTGCGCCTATACGCCCCCTCGTGTCCGACGCAACGCACACGTCGTCGTCTTCGTCGTCTTCGTCTTCTTCTGTTGCAACGGCAGCTGCGCCCACTGAAGGCGAAAGCGGTGGTAGACGGCGCTTCGTGCCGCCGCCGCCGCGTGCCGGGATCGAGTACGTGCAGCGCGAAGGCGGTGGGCTCGTCACGGCTCGCCGACCTTCCGGGCGATACGGAGAGTATACGATCGGTTGGTTGGGGTCAACGCGGATGGCGTAGAATAATGCGCGTTGGCTGCTCGTTTCATACCACCAACATTTTTCTCTATGCCTTTTGGACACCTACCGCGTGGATCTGATTGACCCGAATCTGTGGCCTGGATGGATGGAACATCTCCCTTACACTTGTTTTCTCTCTGTAGCCGACTTTGTTATCTTTATGCTGTCTATTTGTTTTCATATCCTTTTCTTCCGCCCTCCCCCCTCTTCCTTTCCCTGCCCTTGCCCTTAACTGTGCTTTATCTTTATACTCTGTCCCTATCATATATACACACGAACACACCCATCTACACACGCAAGCGCGCCCGAGCCCATTCTCCCATTTCCCTTGCTTTCGGAAGCCTGCGTTCCCACAACACAACTATATCCCTTTATCTATTGCTACCACCTGTATCATCGCCATTCGATATCACGCGAGCCCGCACACCATACACGCATGCACACACGTACCTAGTTCATGTCTCCTAGGATGAATAAACCATTAGAATTTGAATGAAAGAGAGAAGCACATCACTCGTCTGAAGCTTGGCGTGCGCGACGTCTTTTCCACCCTAGGTCCGAAGTTAGTACTGTACGGCGAGCAAGTGGAGAGGGATCTTGAGCATTTACGTCCCTTGGCGTGATTGATCGATCCCCGAGCTCCTTCAGGCGGCAGGGCGTGAGAACATGAACATTGTGATATCCTCGTTGAACCTTCTCCTGTACAACAAATGACAAGGTGAAACATGCATGGCGTATGAAAGGTCCCAGCAAGGCTTTTCTGGGCGCTTAGATAGTGTGATAAGATCATCCGACAAGATCGGGACCCGTTTGCAACTAAGATTTGAGAAAATGATCAGGAGCGTCTACTGTATCCTCCGTATCTCGGCAGCGTCACAAGACTTGTCCAGTACCACGCCTGACAAAGGGTGTTAGAGTGCATCACACTATGACCACATATGAACTGTCGGAGGATGAGACCTCCGAGTCGAGGGTACTTCACGGTGACAGGAGCACATGTTACTATCCATTCAGGTTGTCAGCAAAGGGCATCAATCATAGTACTTTATGTCCCCGAGGACCCTCTTACTGCTTGCAAGGTCCGAAGTTTCCGCACTGCTTCCGCTCACGATGGTTGTGTGAACGGACTTTCAGGAGATCACCAGAAGGGGCATAGACCCCTTATCTCATAACTACTTGGGCTTTCGAAATTGTATCTCGCGGTTAGTGCATAACAACGAGGGTTTCACGTAAGCTTGCTGATCTGACCCACACTTAAATGCGGCGATCTGACCCACACTGTTCGAGGAATATATCAAATCATAATGCTGGTTTTGCCTTTAAATTCAGTAAGCTCACCAATCGAATGATTCGAATCACTAGACAATACGAACTACTGTAGGCCTTCCATGGCGTCGTCATCAGCCAAATATCTGCCAAAGATTACAACACGAAAACGAACAAACCTTGCAAAGGCTGAATGCTGGGAATCAAAATCCAAGCCGCGTGACGTCGCAGAAAAAAGGGGGAAACAAAGGAAAAAGGCTCCTCTAGGAACAGGCCGAGCATAACTTATTGGTTCTAGTTTTGCAGGAACAATCATTTCTCTATGCGCAGCCATCAGACTCAATTGCTCCAGGCGCGCGGGCTGAACAGAAGAACCCCGTTCTCGAGGCCAAGACACGCATTCAGTAACCGAGATCCGACATGCCGACGGGATGCGGCGTGATGGGGAGCCAAGAAGGCAAAATTAAGCAAAAAAGGTGATGGGCTTGCATCACCGTGTACACGGTGCCATCACTGTGCGGCGTTGAGTCGGACGATGGCAGCCTCCTGAGTGTGACGAGTGCCTAAAATCGAACAGGGCGCAGGCGAGGTGATGAAAATGCCGCCGAGGCGTTGAATAGGACCCAAACTCGTTTGTCCGTGGTTGTCACTTGCCAAGTGGTGACATCCAGAATAGGGCAGATAAAAAATGCGCCGTGAGATGTGCCACGGCCCCCGTTGGCGTCATGTCCCCTCAGTTACACCTTGTCTACCCCCGGATGACCACATGATGTACCTGCCCGTTTGCAGGTACCGAGCAGCACCCACTGCTGATTGAATGCACCAATTTTTCCGCGATAGGCAACCTGAGGTCGAGTAGGGGGACGACTTGTGGACACCACACGGGTCGTAGAGGTGCCAGCGCGGCTGAGATAAAGCCTTCACGGCCAACTTGAGTGCCAGATGTATGCCAGGCTGTGTTGGCCGGTCCGGGAAACGTCGTGTGTATCCGTTGCCTATTCTGTGAATGTGTAATCTTTTGCCTCCTCAATGTGCCTCAGGCCTATTACAGTAGGAGGAGATTAGCCGGTACAGGCAGATATGAGTTCATTGCCCCTGGTGATGAGGGAGGTTCACACCCAAATCACGACAGGACGCCAGACGTGTCAATAGCATCAAGGGCTGTATTGCGCAGTCCGAAGTGCGCAATGAATGTGCGCAATGAGGCAAGGTATTTGATTCGTTTATTGTAAGTAGTATCCGTAGAGGTTATCGCCTTGCTACTTTGTCTGACAAACCATGCCTTCTGTCAGGCTCGGGCGGATTTGAGGAGCGCTCCGACTGCCGGCCAGGAACAAGATTGCCGCGGGTGTAAGGATCGCCCTAGGCGGTACGGCAACAAAACAATTTATTTGAGTGCAATAACGTTGGTTGGGTTGGATGTGTTCCGTGAGCGTCGTACCTTTTCCTTCCCTCCACATCACTCTCTTTTCGTATTTATAGGGTGATCATACATCCGACGATGGATCGCGCAGCTCCACAGCTAGGTAAGCCCGCTCAGCACAACTGAACCACACCTGGCACTTCAATGGCCTCCACCTCGTCCACATCAGCCTTCGTTCCCCCATCCTCCCTCAACATCACTGCTATAGCGGCGCAAGGCGGCGTGTCAATATTCCAGTGCTGGCAGATCCAACCCAAATTCACCACCTCGTCGCAGTCTGGCACCATCGGTGCGAGTATATTGCAGCTGGGTAACCTGGCCAACGGGAGCTACTCGGTCATTCCTCCTGGGTTCAATGCAGGCTTTCACAATGCGCCAACCCAACAGTATGTCCTGTCTTGCTAGTCTTAAACCTTTCTCCGCTCACCGACACTCTTAATCAGATGGGTCATATTCCTGAGCGGCCTCGCAAACGTCACGCTCGCCAATTCGACCGAAGAGGCACTTATTGCGGGTGGCGAGAACGGGCTGATCTTCGCGGCTGACACAGCCGACGTGAGTGCGCTGGGCCATGCGACGAATTACCCCTCCAAGGAGGAGACACGCGCGATTCAGATCCCCACTGGCGGCACCATTCCCCAGCATACTGTGCTGTACAGTGGTCCTTGCTGTAGTAAAGAGTTGTTGGGACGCAGACTTGACGACTTGGACTAGATGTTTTGGTTGATTCGTTAGGTTTCTCTTTCATTGGTGACCATGGTATGTCGTGACGTTTCATTGAATTAGCACTGGGACGCATGTGCTCATGTCACGATCTAGCTCACGGCATACTTCAACATGCTGCAGCTGCACGGTGCTGTCGCACGCGCGCAACGGATTTTAATGTGATTAGTCGTTACTCTCCGCTCTCTGTGTTTTCTTTTCTCGTTATGTCTGTCACGGTCTACCTCACTCACATACAAACAACTCAATACGTATGTAAAAAGAAGAGACTATTCTATCCCAATTGTATACCCTCCTTCCCATTACACCCTTGTCTTGGCCAGCTTTTTTTCTATCAATTTATTTATCTGCATACGTGATTAACGCCAAGAGTGCCTCTGCTGTACGCCTCTATAGCCGCACTTTGGCGCAGAAGCCTCACGAAATTATCCAACGGGACGCGACATCGTGGCGCTGTCGTCGCGCGCGTCGCTGCTCTCACCAAGACTCTCGACTGTTCTTCGATTAGGCGTTATATGCAAGGTCGTGGTACCTGCCACCTGATCCGCATCCATCCTCCGAGCCGGGAATGTGATCCGCCGACATAACTTACCTCCGGTGGATCCCCGAGAACGAGCTTCTATCCATTGGAACCTAAGCGCCGGCTCTCAGTCGTCTGACCCTGTTCTTGAAGATTGTTCATTCTTCTGCAATCAGAGCGTGGTTTCGAGTTCCACCGATCGTGGGCGTTTTATCTCCCTTTGGGGAAGTGTACAATTGTATGATAACCCGGGGGCTCTCTGCTGCCAAACGTCTGGCATGTGCCTGCACTGTTGTGGGTCTGGACACTGTCCGGACCGTCTGGTCAAGCAGTGGTCAAGCGGACCGGAAGAATTCGGCAAGCGCTATTTATCGCTTGGCACATCTTTATCCCCTTTCCTATTCTACCCGCCCAGTGTTTCGTCCTCCGCCGATACCTCTCATCCTACGTATCTCCTGTGGACGAGCGTTTTAGTCATGTCCGTCGTTGATGTGCGGAAACGCTCTCTCTCTCTAGATCCTACCACCTACGAGATATCGTGGGAGGTTGGGTCCGAATACCTCAGCGCATACAAACTCGCATACGACGCCGAAATATGCCGCCCAGCAAGCTGGGGCCAGGTCCACCAACAAAGAAGAAAAGCATAAGATCGAACAGGCAGAGGATGATATCATATCTGCAAGAGTGGCTGGATACCTTCTTGTAGAACTTTTCCGCCAGCGTGAGATCCTCACCGAGGAACCCTGCAAACGTCTCTTGAAAGAACTTAGGTCGGAGAGCCGGGAGGGTGGGGACGCTAACGACGTTGTTTTTCAAGTCGGCAAATTATACCGCAACAAATATATACGCTTGTGTGCGTTCCATTTCTTTCATATGTCATTCGATATCTCAGTCTATCTGCAGTTCGGACAACCACCACGGCGTACCCCACACCCTCATTGCATCCTTCTCGCTCTTCCAATGACAACTTGGAAGCTATGATCAATGAATATATGCACGCTGATGGCAAGGATTATAGGACGGCAAAGCGTAAAGTTCGTGTACCAATACATTACGTATTCCTGTCTCCCAACCCACGTTAGGTTCTTGTGCGCGACCGCTTTCGGTGCCTACTGACAGGCAACGTCGACCGGACATCTGCGCGGGATAATTCTCAACTATATGAGCGTGGCCAACTAGCTGGTATCTGTCGTGTAGCGGCCTGTCACATTTTGAGCGAGTCAACGATGCAGGGAATTGATCCTACTGGGACCAGCAAGGATGCCCGTATTATGGACAAGGTGTGCGCTATCAATTTCTCCAGCCTTTCGTCACCTATCCCCTCACCACCAATGGTCCAGAGACGTCACGCCGCAAGTGCCATGTCCCTTCTTTCAAGCTTCGGACTCTACGAACTCGTTGATAGTCTCCTCGCAGAAGGTGGTGTCCATCGTCTTGGAAATTTGCTCTCATTGGATTCCATTTGCCACGAGTACTTTGACGAATTGAACCTGTGGTTCGAACATACTGAGGAGGTCCATCGCTTATTGACTTACTAGGATCGCTGACTTAACTCTGCTCTGTACAGCCAAACAAATACAAGGTCTGCGTCGCTAACAGCGGCTACCAGCTTTATTTGCGTGAACGTACCCACCTTCCATTCGACCCTCTTGACCGCCTATTTGTCACGTTTTCTCGACCCGACCCTAGCCTAGAATATCCTGATCCCCGGCTACTCAGTCTTCATGCAGTGTGTGCTCGGGTCGCACACATGTCTGGTGCTGCGGAGGCCTTTGACAAGGTGGAGCGCGATCTTGAAGATGTCAGGGTGCTCGCCTTGGACGGGTCATCTGCATATCTGATTGATCACCTCTTGACCCCTCTTGACCCCATTCCTGGTGTTGTGTGATGAGTTGTCGTTGTATCCAGATGTTCTTGTAATCCGTTACCTCCCTTCCAGCACATCTTCATCCTCTGAACGAAGCTTCCCACCTCCGTGAACATCCGTGGCCTCTTCATACTTTTCCGGTCTTAGCTGTTGGCACTTGTCTTCATCAAGTTATTAGATACGCAGTGTTTCATGAACGTTCATGATTTCCTTGATGCCAATCCTGTACGATTTTTTTATGTTTAGCAAACTCAAGTCGTATTTTTATTTTGTTGAACGTCACTGCGTCACCGGTCGCGCGGCCGCGCCGGTCACTTGGTAGACACGTCGCGCACCGTCGACCGCATCGTTCTGCTTGCTATTCCCTCGGCATGCATAGCCTGTCACAAGGTCGAGTGTTTGGCTCCTTAGGACAGCACAGAACGGACATGAGCTTGAGAGCGCTGCGATCACAGCACTACAGTGAATGTAAGACTTGGGAGTCTGGCTGCCCACGTTGGTGAGCGAACAGAGAGACAGTGTCATGCTTTCGGGGTGTAGATTGTGGGCACTGGTATTGCATTAGAGCGAAAGGGGTATAGTGTGAGTACAGTAACATAAAGGTGAGCACTTTTGCATCTTTGATGAGGCTTTGTAGCCTATTAAGCGCTCACAACATCGCTTGCACTTGACGCACGTGGTGAAATGGGAAGTTCCAGTTCACGGCACAATGCTGGTGATCTTTACTGCACTTTATCCTCAAACTGATCACTTGTCATTCCCATCTCGGCTGGTACAAGATAAACACCAGTGTCTTGTCCCAAGCCTGGAGAACTTAGAATTACTGGCATTTTACAGTAAAGTAGTACCAGAGAGGCAACCAAGTGTACCAATATGTGACATTATGTTATGTATCGCAACTTAAACTGCACTGGAATATCATAATTTATTCTAAATACTGACCTACTGGCTGGCTGATGCACACAGGGAAGAGACAGGGAAGAGGGCATATGCAATAGGATGATCCTGAGCTAACTTACAACCATATCCTGAAAAACACACTGCTGATGGCCGTTGTTCTCAATTTTTTGCCAAGCTTAGTTTTTGCTACCCTAATGAGATTCATCAGCATAAGATTGTTGTGTTGTTTGTAGTATGGTGCAGCAGTCACAGACGAATAGACGCTTGTGGACATACATGAACTGTATGTTTGCCTCGAGTGAGTTTGTCACGATCAGGGTGTTGATGATACCTTCCAAAATCACCTCTGCCATCGTGTGCTGCAGGAGGCACTGCACCATCATAGGCCGTGTGCCTGTGAACAGCGCCGTGCCCCCTATGTCACGATTCCACAAATCGCTGGTTCGACTTGAACCCGAAGGCTTTCCTTGTATCACCTCTAAGCCAAGTGCACGGCTTGCAACCTAGGAACTACTTGAAAAGGGCGAATAACCACAGATGGTCCCCTTATGTGATGTCACTTGAAGATAACTCTTGACACAAGTGAACAATGAGATGAGAATAGTCACAATGACCAATGACTCTGCTATAAGAATGCTTGACTATGCCTGAGAGGAATACAGGTGGAAGTTCAAGACAACTAAGCTATCGACTACTGGCGAAACCTGCCAACTACTTATAGTACTCCAAGACAGTATTCTAACTGAGCTCGAACTATAGTAAACACGACTCACGACCTAATCTGCCAATGAGAATTGTCCATCAAGCCACAGGGGCTTATCATGAAACATACAGTACATGAGGCATACGGCCTCACATGAGTCAGAGATAAAGACAACCATATGACTCACAAATGACATCAGAACACAAGATAACAAGATAACAAATGTCTCGGCGCAATATCAGCGCATCAGAATACCTTCCATCAGAATCGACCCATACTGGGAATTGTCCAGACCTTCGGCTATCGGGAATCCCGCATCCGACCTCATGCCTACCATGGTCTTCCATAACCTTCCATCCAACGAGTCCCATGACTTATCGCTTAGGTCAGATACGTGCCATGACCCGGGACTATCACATGATATAATCACGTGATCTTCATACGTCCTGTAGTAGAGGTGCCAGCACTGGAGGGTTCTGCATGAACTAGCATTCCACTCACAAGTTGGGCAATCCTCAACGCTTCTCCTTCTCCAATATAGTCTTCTTCGTCTGTTCCTTGACTCCACACTAGAGCGCGTACCTGCTCTTCTTCATCGTATTCTGGATCTTTGCCTACCCATTTGTGTGCTTCTGGGTAATCTTGGCAGTCCTTCCAGTGTTCATGCATGCAACGGCGTGTCTTGACGTTGTCCGAAGGCGAGATGATGTCAGATCGTGACACCCTAGGTCCACAAGAGCTCATCCTGCAGCACCTTCACAGGTGCAGGAGAAATGTGTAGAACCTCGTTCGCCCAGTGTGTTATGCTCAGACCCTGCTCAAGCCATCAAAACACAGAAACAGCGCAAGTGTCTACATGAACATTGGAAGAATTGCCATGATTACCCAGAAGCGCATGATTGGGAGTCACGTGCAGAAGAAGACATCGAAGAAGAAGAGGCCGTACGTGCACTCGTAGCGGCAGAAGACGACAGTTACCTCGCCTATGACGAGGCGTGCAGAGTTCGCCAGTTCGTGAGTAATCTGATAACTCGCGGTAATACCCCAGATGCTGGCAGAAGAATCACTACAGGACGGTTGAGGGTCACGTGACATGGTCATGTGATACCCCCGGGTCACGGGATCTGACCTAAGCAATAAGCCAGGGGGGCGCGCAAGGATGGAATAGTCCCAGGCCACAGTATGTATCTGGCCTAACTAATAACTCAAGGGACGTTGGACGAAGCCATGGAGTTGGCGGAAGACAGTTGTGTCCTGAAGACGACCAACGACGACAAACAGCGATTGTGTGGTGTAAGACCAGCGACCTGTAGCTGCCGATATCAGCGGGCCGTGGCTGCCGTTGGGACGCACCCCAGCGGGCCGGGTTTGATCCCCTTTCGGGAAAGTGTTATTGATGGATTAGTTCAAGGAGCGCCTGTGTTAGCGCTGGAGCCATTGCTTACAGATGCATTATTATTGGCTTACTATTGGTATTATTCGCGCTTGGTGATGCTTAGACATTCACTTACTCATTTCACTTACTCATTGGTGATCGCTTACTTATGCGATGAGGTGGGCTGACTGATGCCCTGTGGACGCTTACTCACTAGTTGGAGGTGCTTGGTCACTCATTGGTGGGGACACTTACTGATGGCTTATTGATGCCTTACGAATTGCTTACGAGTTGACCTGTGAGTCGTTATGCCTTTCTCATTACTCATACTATGGTTGTCGCCTTTGTGGCTAGACGGACAATTACTATAAATACGATACAAGCTGCTCTCTAGTTCGCTAGCTTAGTTGTCTTAGAACCCACTTGTATTCTTCTCAAGAGGTACAGACAGTCTTATAGCAGAGTCATTGTTCTTTGTGACTATCTTGTTGCCAACTTAAGTGTTAGGCGCTGCCACCTTGAAACGTACCTCAAGTTAGGCGGTAATAGGGGACCTTGTTGGTTATCCGCCCTTTACAAGTCACTCAAGTCGTTCCTGAGTTAAGAAGCCGTGCGCTTTGCTCAGAGTTGAAGCAAGGAAGACCCATCGGATCCAAGTCGGATCAACGTTCAGTGGGAACGTAACACAGTGTGTGATTTTACACTTGAGATGAGTGGAAGATGCTGTTTGCTGTGGGCACATATACTGTGATGAGTGTCTCACTGTTTATACGCAACAGAGAGACCGAGGATCACAAGTAACAGGGTGGCTAACGTCAAACCAACAAGGAGGTAGAACTGGGAGAGAAGACAATGGACCACGAGTAACAAGACAAGTGTTATGATCGGCACGGCGTGGCCTGACTTAGGCCCTACACGCAATGGCAATGTAACGTGACTTAGCAATACGTGTCAACACACGAAGGTGAGACTTGTTCCAAGGACACTTGAAAGTGCCTTCCTAAGAGAGATGATGAGAGGCGGGCGTAGAAGGGAACCCGACTAGATTCGAAGGTGGTACAAGAGAGTCAAGCTGTCGACCACATCGGTCGACAGCTACCTTATATCCTATCTTGACTGTACGCCTTCGTCAGCGATACAGCCACTACTACTAACGCTTGGTAACGTCCACTAATACTAACACCACAACTACTACTATCATCAGTCATCGTACAGTAATACTATGAGTAAGCCACAGCATGTTCATGAGTAAGTATTCGAGAGTGACTCGTCATCCTGCTTACGAAGATCAACGACGGCGAATCATGACATCACCCCCTTTACAAGGGTGAGCGCCCACGCTCCACTACCCAACTAGTCACCGTAGTAAGTCCGACGTCTGTCTCGTGTTCGTCGCGCACCCTTCTGAGGGCATGAGCGTGCCCTAGCCTCCTTAACAAATGCATGGCCCGGTCGATATGGACGAAGATATTGTCCTCCAACTTCTTGATAGCCTGCTCGAGCTCGGCTACGACTTCCATGGACGCATGGTAGCGCCTTACCTCGGCTTGGAGGGAGATGTCCCCCAACCGGGCAAGAGCTTCGTCTACCTGTTGCTTTTCACGAAAGTCAGTGCGGAAATAGCCGAGCTCTTCACGAGTGTACTCAGCTGCAGGGCCCATATCTCGGCATGGTTCGGCGTGGATGTCTGCTCGGTAGATGGGGGAATACTTCCCCATCGTCCCGAATACCTCAGGGTTGTCTAACATCCAGACGCGCACGTACTTGGCTGGGATTCTTCGTCCTTCGTGTTTGATGACCATCGGAACCCAGTTCATCCCGTTGTTGAGGATGAACCCTCCGGGAGTAGGCGATATGGCACGGAGAGGGAGCCGCGTCGCATGCGTTCGGCGTGTAGTGACGGGCGATGGGTCACGGTTGGCTTCATAGGGTGGGAGCCCGCGTGCCTCGTACCCCTGGGTCGCCGTTGCTCCGTAGATAACAGCAACTGGAGGTGGTCGGACTTCGTCATCTTCGGCTTCGCTGGTAAGGGTGCAGACTTGGAAAGGTACAGGCACGGGAGCGCAGTGGCAGCAGTTTGGAGGGTTCTCGCACTGGATGCAGATAACCCTGGCTGTGTGGTAGGACTCATCGCTACTGTCGTCCTCATCTTCGCTGTCGGAGGCGTCGACGATGGTGGCTGCGAGTGAAGCGGTGGAGGAGTTGATGCTACCGACGACGGTGGTAGTAAGAGAGGTGGCGGACTGGTTGAAACTCGCCTTGTTAGCAGGTGTAGTCTCATCCTCCTCTCCGCTGCAGTCCTCTTCACCACCTGATCCATCCTCCATGCGGACATCACCTCCTTCAACAGGCCGTACTCCCTCCTCATCTTCTTCCACTCTTCCGCTTGCAGGTGTGGGGAATCGCCTGCGAGCCTCGGCCAGGTCTCGGGCGGCTTGGTCTTGTTCAGCAGTGGCTCTGACGTGTTCGATGGCCAAGCAGAACTGATCGTCGATGTTGTTATTGCCATCGTAAGTGTCAAGGGTGTCGACGTGGGGGAAGGCGATCTCGTCAAGGTTGACAATGGTGAGAGGGACATGGGCCATTGAGTTAGAGGGTTGGAGGGGTGATAGTGTCACTGATCCCGTCGAGGCTGCTTTTATGTGAGTTTCAGCCTTCGGGTTCAAGCGTGCGAACTTCCTTATCTCTTTCTCCGCATGGACGTCATCCCACGGGACCCACTGGTTTTCCAAGTCCGCGTATCCCTTCCATTTGATGAGGTATTGAAGTTTGTGCCCTCGACCTGACCTCCTGGAGTCTATCACCTTTTCGACCTCGTATTCTTCCACACCTTCAACCAATTCAGGTGGTGGGCGTAGGTAGTTTACGCCATGCATGCGTGTTTCTTTGTAAGGTGTCAGCAGATCTGTGTGAAACACGTCATGTATCTTCCACTGCGGGGGTAATTTGAGCCGGTAATTCACAGGGGACATCACCTGTACGACCTCAAACGGACCCTGTCTCCTGGGCGCCAGCTTGGGAGCTGGTTGATTGGTTCGCAGGTTGCGCCCATCTAGCCATACTTGGTCCCCTAGGGCGTATCTAGGTGTGTCCTTGTGCTTGACCCACGACTTCTGGGCCTTTATCATGTTATCCTGCGCGCTCCGATGGGCTTCCATCAATTGTTCTAACCTGATAGATACGCTGGGCCGGTTGATTGTCCCTGGCGCCCATTTATCTCTAGGATGATACCCCATTAGCGTGAAAATCGGGGTCTGTTTCGTGGTGCTGCTTATCGTGTTGTTATGAGTGAACTCCGCTAGAGGTAGTTGTGCGGCCCAGTTATCTTGTTTCTCGTTTGCCCATAGTCGGAGATATTGTTCCAACCACTGATTGGTGCGTTCCGACTGTCCGTCTGTTCTCGGATGGTAAGGAGTTGATATGTTTTGCTGAATCTGAAGGGTTTTGCATAGTTCTCTCATGAACTTTGCCGTGAAACGAGGGTCTCGATCGCTGATTATTTTGCTTGGGAGTCCAAACCGTGGGAGTACCTTCTGGGCGTACAACATTGCAGTTTCTTCTCCTGACATTGATTCTCGGCAGGGTAGGAATATCGATGCTTTGGAGCAATCGTGGTCCGTGATCGTCAGAATCGAATCATATCCGTCTGATGGAGGTAACTTAGTTATGAAGTCCACTGCGACAACTTCAAATGGTGTGGCTCCCAGTCGAGGGTAGATGGGTTCGAATGGTACTTTGGTGGGGCGAGTGTTGACCTTGTGTCGTTGACACTCCGCGCATCCTTGAACGTAATCTATGACGTCGGCCTTCATGTTTGGCCACCAGTAGTGTCGAGCTAGCATTTCTTGTGTTTTTGCTATTCCTGGGTGACCCGCCGTTAATGCGTCATGGTATTGCTTTATGACTTCCCTTCGTTCTTCGTCCTTCTTGGTGGTAACCACCACTCTTCCATTCTTGAACCACACACCGTCTATCTTCTTGAGTTCATGGGGGCTCACCCATGCTTTGATTCGAGTTTCTTCTTGTTTGATGGGGGTTGGTGTAATCCCTGCTACTGTTCGTATGAATATTTTGTTTGGTAGTACTGTGACTCGGTCGTTGTCTTTTTCTCCAGTGTCGTAATCTGGTCTTCTGGACAACGCGTCTGCCCTACCATTGGCTCGTCCTTTGAGGTGGTGTATCTTGATGTCGTACTCTTCCAATTCCAGTACTTCTCGAGCTACTCTTCGGCTGATCTTCTGTGGGTCTCGCCAGTATTGTAGGTTCATATGGTCTGAGAATACTCTGACCTTATGCAGTGACCCCACCAATAGGTATCTCCAGTTTCGCAACGCTTTCATGATGGCCAATAGCTCCAGGTTGTATATGTCGTAGTTTCGTTTGGCCTCGTTGAGGGTGGCCAAATAGAATGCTACTGGGTGTTTCTTGCCATCAGATCCCTTCTGCATGAGGACTGCTCCGACAGCAAATCCTGATGCGTCTACTTCGAGGTCGTACTGTTCTTTTGGATCTGGGTGAGCGAGGATCGGATTGCTTGTGATGCGGTTCTTGAGTGTTTCGAAGGCAGTTTGTTGGGCTGGTCCCCAATGCCATTCGACATCCTTCCTTGTTAGCTCATTCATTGGTTTGGCGATATTGGCGAATCCTTGAATAAAGGGATGGTAAAAATTGCAAAAACCTAAAAAGCTGTGTACATCTTTGACCTTTGTTGGTGTTGGCCACATGCGGACACCCGAGACCTTTGCCGGGTCCATGCGCGTCATCCCCTTTTCAAGGATTACCCCCAGGTAATCAATGGATGGTACGTGGAATGCGCATTTCGATAACTTGAAGTAGAGGTCGTGGGCGGCTGCGACTGCGAGAATGGCTGAAATGGTGGCGGTGTGTGCCTCGTTCGTACGTTGGAAGGTACTGCAGTCATTGGTGGCGACGGCGATGTCGTCCATATAAATTTGTATATGCGTGCCTTCCGTTGCGAATTTGGTGATGACGGGTTTAGGGAGGAGTATATATAGCCCGCCGAAGGTGGGCGCGTTAATGAGATGAGGGAAATAGGGCCAAGGGGAATGAGTAAACTCAGACCCGCCCTTTCGCTTATAAGCTCATCAGGGCCCTGTTCAAGAGGAGTTTCAACCTTACCATCCGACCAGTGATTGGATTGGATATGGCTAATTAGCCGGGTCAGTGCACGGACCACCGGAATTGATGTGGGCCAAGGCGCTAGAAGTTGCTGCGGACTGCGCCGCAGTCGTGCTTCTTTCTATTATTAGTGACGCCGAGGCCCTGGTGGAGCAAGTCACGTGACACTAAGAAAAAGCTCCCGTAAGTTTACTTTTCTTTTTCAAAAGACCAAGTCCTTTCTGGTCTAGCGTCATTAAATGTGACTTACTGAAATGTTCGAGAAACCATCACGTGATTTCGGCAATCTAAATAGTAAGCCGGCCAATTACGTAAGCCGGAGATTTGCGTACTCTCACGGTCACGTGACACGACGAAGCCTAGTAGAGCGCCTAAGCGCCCAATACAGACAAACGATAATGCCCATAAAATGGGGTTAGGGTTGGTCACGTGACCCCTGACTTTAAAGGGTTTAGGGTTTAGGGGGGCGAGCAAAACACGAAGCGTTTTGCGAGGTCCTTGTGTAAGTAGTGTTTCCGGATGAGGGAAATGAATAGTCAGGGAGAATGACGGGGGAAAGAAAGGAAAACCCCCGCTCCAAACCATTTCGCTTATAAGCTCATCAGCTCCGCTCCAGACTCAGATTGAGGAGGAGTTTGACTACTATTTTTAGGTGGCCTAGAATGTTCTGGAATCTACCAGAAGTTTCGACGATATTACCTTATGCATGTGACTAAGAAACGGAGTTTGGAGTGCCCGTTTAATATTCTTTTTTGTCACAATTTTCTAAGTATGTGCTCACCTTTGCACATGATTTTTTGGTCACGTGACTGGATTTTGCCGAACAGTAGTGCTTAAAGTTACGTGATAAAAGTCTAGACTCACATTACATAAGCTAGTCACGTGACACGGCTTTTTCCGTGAGGCCGAAGGCTGAGCCGAGTGCTATGTCCGGTTATGGCCGGAAGGTCGCAAGAACGTGGGCTTGAAAAATATAGGCCCTACGCACCTTTTTAGGTTGAGCTGGAGTTTACTTTTAGCTCCAATAAGGTATTATAAGTTATTAAACTTAGTACTCACGGTTTTTAGGTCTTGGGTTAGGTTTAGGTTTAGGGTTCCTTCCCCTCGGTTAGTATGTCTGATATACCGATATTTAACGTGGTACCTACTGCCGAAACGGGTACTCGTGAATTGCAATTTATTCCTTCATGAAGATGTGGGTTCGCTGTGTTTCGCATACCGACGCAGGGTCATGCTACTAAGCCAGTTACTAATTTGCACCGTACGACCAAGTGCTTGACGCACCAGTTTGCCAAGCGTCGGGCGCTGAAGGGGAATACTGCCTGTGATGTCTGTCAATGATTTCGCCGTCCTCAACCTCTGGAGGAGGTGGGACTTCATCTACTATCATGTCAGCATCATCAGTGAGACGTAACTGCGTGAGCTCCAAGTTGCCTTCTTCTGGGGCCGACTGGTTTACTTCTTGCAGCACTTGCTGTTCCAATTGCTCTAGGACCGTCTTTTTCCAAAGGTTAGATAAATCCAGAATATTGCGAGTTCGCTTTTTACTAATAAGCCATCTTGACTCCAGAAGATTGGGTTGGTACTTCCGCAGATCGGCAAAGCCGACAAGATTTCCGTTAGCATCTTCCCAACTTTCGTCAAGTCGATATCCAACAGTTGTCTCCCCAGTACTGGCTAGGGGCGGGGCGGGGAATCCAGGTTTAAATTCCCTAAGGTCGGCGCATTGTAGCCAATCCTTCCAATACCCAATGACGGTATCACCTAGTTCACGAGCGGAGAAATAGTTCCAAGTGAGGTTGTACTCAGATTTTAATACAAGGACGTTCGCGCTGTCACGCGCAATTCGGGCGTTATACCTCTGAATCCATCTTTCCTGTGTATTGGCCCTCAGCCATTTCTGAACCTCCTGAGCTGGGTATCCTCTGTGTAGATACAGATTGACCAAGCTTCTCAGTGCCGCAGCATATATATGAAACTGCGAGGACAGCACTGCCAGTCGTGACATCTCACCCAAGAATGTCCCTCTTTTTACGTCATAGGGGTGGTGTTACGTGCGAGCAGCACGTGAGCCTGACTTAGGCGACGAAAGGGGTGAACGCTGTGACTGTTACGTTTGTGGTCTGACTTAGACCCTACACGCGATGGCGAGTAACGTGACTTAGCGAGGCGTGTCAACACACGAAGGTGTGACTTGTTCAAGGACTCCTGAAAGAGCCTTCCTAAGGGAACGCGGACAGAGGCGGGAGAGAGAGAACCCCGACTAGATTGAGTGAAGACACAAGAGAGTCAAGCTGTCGACTACATCAGTCGACAGCCACCTTATATCCTATCTGGACTGTACGCCTTCGTCAGCGATACAGCCACTACTACTAACGCGTGATATCGTCCACTAATACTAACGCCACACTACTACTACTATCGGTCATCGTACAGTAATCCTCAGTCATCGTACAGTAACAGTATCAGTAATCCACATCGTAAGAATGAGTAAGCCAACAGCCGTCAGTCATCAAGTAGAAGTAAGCGTCCCCTAGATCACGTCCCATCGCTTATGGGTTAGGCCAGATACTTGCTATGACCCGGGATGTAACATCACCCCCTTTACAAGGGTGAGCGCCCACGCTCAACGACCC
This sequence comes from Lactarius quietus, assembly GCA_015025155.1. Lineage (NCBI taxonomy): Eukaryota > Fungi > Basidiomycota > Agaricomycetes > Russulales > Russulaceae > Lactarius > Lactarius quietus. The sequence goes on along the minus strand of WITN01000373.1, from coordinate 20,356 downwards.
AATTGGTCACGGTGGTTAGCCCTACGTCCGTTTCATGCTCGTCGCGCACCCTCCTGAGGGCGTGTGCGCGTCCTAACCGAGCCGCCGAGTGTCGCGCCCGATCACTGTGGACGTAGATGTCGTCCTCGAGTTTTTTGATGGCCGCTTCGAGTTCCGCGATGACCTCCATGGATGCGCGGTAGCGTCTCACTTCGGCTTGGAGAGATATATCCCCAAGCCTAGCAAGAGCCTCGTCTACCTGTCGCCTCCCACGGAAGTCAGCGCGGAAGTACTGTAGTTGGGCTCGATTGTACTCAGCTGCTGGGCCCATATCCCTGCAGGGTTCCGTGTGGATGTCGGCACGGTATATTGGCGAATACCTGCCCATCGTCCCAAACACCTCTGGATTGTCAAGCATCCGTGTAGCGTTATCACCTAACGCTGGTTCGACTTGAACTGGTCTGTGACGTGATACTCGAGTATACGGATGAATGTTTGCAAGTCACGGGCAACTTAACTAAGTTGCACTGCCACTAGGTCGCTTTGACAGACACTAGGGTATCCCAAGGGACAAGCTTCAATCGATTGATTGGAAAGACGCGAAGAGAAGAGGAAGAGACAATGGTGATGATTCAAGAAGACCAAGCTGAAGAGCCTTGGTCTTGACGCTACAGTTTATATACAGTTACTCGCTGGCTTTAAAGCGCAGCTTCGAATCGAAACCCTAGTACCGCTATACTAGTAATGAGTAATAGTCCATTCTAATAATACCTGAAACACCGGCAAGCCCAAACACCGGCGACGCGTAAGTGTCCATGACTAATAACGGCTTACTATCGTAGTCATAACCAAGTAGTAAGCGTCCCGAACTCCGAGACCTCGTAAACACGATGATAAGTAGTCCGCGCGATGTCAAACCGTGACATTACCCCTTTTTCAGGCAGAACGTCCACGTTCGAAAACCCAAGGGATAATAGTCGCACCTCGATTAACAGAAACTTCCTGGTCCATGATCCTCTGTAGTCCATTAGCCGCCTCCAACCGTCGCGTACACTTCCTGACTTCATTGCCGACTACATACTGCTCATTTTCCAGAGCAGTAATGCGTTCCGACAGCTCGGAGTACCGGCTAGTCAAAGCCCGGTATCGAAGGACCTCCGCCCACAACGACCGGTCCGGGATCTGCCCCATGGCCAAGTCGACCCCTTGGCGATCACCGTAATCCTGTCGTAAGTACCGCAATTGGGTATGCGTGTACTGGCGGTCGTTATCCTCGGCATCGTGATCAGGAGCAGCATGTACTTCACCTTGTTGAATCTCCCCCCCTTTCTTCATGCACCCGTATACAATCGGGTTGTTGCCAGGCATGACGTGAACGTATTTGGCGACAGTGATGTGCCCGTTCTCAGTCATGCGGAAGTTAATGAACCTGGGAGGGATATTCAGCTCGAAACCGTCGGGTGCGTCAGCCTTGTCCCGAGCACGCTGTTGGTCAGCTGGGACCCCGCCCCCTCGGTAGTCAGGGAAGCAAGGACTCTCTTTTGATGCTCCCACACCAGCTCTTCTTCCTCTCCTCGTCCCCCTCGGCACAAATGGTACCCTTTCATCCGGGGACTCCGGTACTTGGCGGGGATTTTGGTTTTCTTTGTCCGAGTCGTCTTCCCGGGCTCGGAGGGAGGCACGGATGTGAATACCCCAGGACGTCGAGGGGTCCATGATGACGTTGGTAGGGGGTCGACATTAATATATCGAGGCGTTGGCGGCGGAGGGATGCGGACGGGGTTGTTGTTACACGTACAGTTGTAGATGAGTTGTCCACAGTCATAGTGGATGTGGGAGTCGGCGTCGTCAGGATGGCCTGGACATGACAAGGCGGTTTGCTTACAACTTCCACAAACTCGGACCACGTCACTGAGGTCGGAGACGCTTGGAACCTTGATAAGCGTTTGTGGAATAATGAGGTTCTCGACTCGAGTAGGAGCTCCCTCTTCCATGCTCGATGAGTCTTCCTCCAGTCCTCCAGCGTCGTGTCCGCATACATCAGGGGTTTCGGGGATGACATCCCCAGGTTCGATGCATCGAAAGGCGGCGGCGACTTCGGCATAAGTTGGTTGGGTAATGGTGGGAAGATGGTATGAAGTCTGAGATGTAGTAGAAGTAGCAGTAGGGGAAGTGGTCATTGTTCGACGAAGGAAGAACTGATGTGCTTCATCCAGTGAATGGCCTGTCTTTATACGTGAGGGAGTAGAATTCAGAGTCCGTTTAAACTCAGCTAAGGCGTCAGGGGCATGTACGTCAGTGGCGTTGACCCACTGCGACTCCGAGTCTGGGTACCCTTTCCATTTGATAAGGAATTGTTTGCGCCTTGTTCTGCCGAATTGCCGTTGGTCTAGAATCTTCTCGATTTCATATTCTTCTTCGCCATCGATTAATTCAGGGGGAGGTCTTGGGAAATTTGGTCCGTGAAAGGAAGTCTCGCGATAGGGGGTGAGAAGATCGATATGAAACACGTCATGAATGCTCCACTTGGTGGGTAATTCCAATCGATAATTGACAGGGGACATCACCTGGACAATCTGGAAGGGTCCATGTCGTTTGGGCGCAAGCTTGGCGCTTGGCTGGTGAGTCCTCAGGTGACGTCCTTCTAGCCATACCCGATCCCCTATTTGGAATTTGGGCGTATCTTTATGTGAGACCCATGACTTCTGGGCCTTGATGATTTGTTTTTGAGCGTGTTCCCGTGCTTGTTTGAACTGATCAAGGCGCAACGCCACTTGCGGCATGGGACTGGGCGTTGAATTCCAATCAGCACGAGGATTATGCCCCATCAATAAGAAGAATGGAGACTGTCCCGTAGCTTCATTAGGCCAATTGTTATGCGTGAATTCTGCTATTGGAAGATAAAGATTCCAATTGTCTTGTCGTTCATTTACCCAAAATCGGAGGTACTGTTCGAGCCATTGATTGGTTCGTTCTGATTGTCCATCCGTACGAGGATGATATGCCGTAGAAACGTTCTGTTTGATCCCAAGTTGTTTGCATAATTCCCTTGTGAACTTGGACGCAAATCTGGGATCCCTGTCGCTAATGATTTTACTCGGTAATCCATACCGCATGAACACGTGTTTGATGTATAGTGCTGCTGTTTCTTCCGCGTTAATCTCTTCATTGCAAGGGATGAACACAGATGCCTTGGTACAATCGTGGTCCGTGATCGTAAGGATTGAATCATAGCCCTGGGCGACGGGTAGTTTAGTGATAAAATCAAGAGCGATGGTTTCGAAGGGCATAGCTTCCGGTTTAGGGTATATGGGTTGTAATGAAGCCCTAATAGGGCGATTGTTGATTTTGTGTCGTTGGCATTCCGCACAACCCCTAACATACGCCAACACTTCTTGTCGTATTGTTGGCCACCAATAGTATCGTTCTACTATTTTGCCAGTTTTGCTGATTCCTGGATGACCATGCACTGGGGTGTCGTGATGAGCGGCAATAATTGACTTCCGCTCTTTACTTCCCTTAGTGACTACTCTTCTACCTTCCTTATACCATACCCCGTTGATCTTTTTCAACTTGTGCGGGTCTACCCAAGGTTTGATAGTGTCTTCGTCTTGTTCGTCTTTGGTTGACCTCATTTCTTCTACCGTGATCGTTGCAATAGACTGATTTGGCATTCCTGTACGGTGTGTGTTGTTGGTTCGTATGAATATTTTGTCAGGTAACACCGTAACATTTTCATTGTCTTGTTCCCCGTGATCATAGTCGGGTCGTCTTGACAATGCATCTGCTCGTCCGTTTGCAGTCCCTTTTATGTGGTGAATCTCGAGGTCATATTCTGACAATTCGAGTACTTCCCTCGCAACCCGTCGACTGATCTTTTGTGGTTCTCTCCAATACCGTAGATTCATGTGATCCGAAAATACTTTAATTTTATGGGGTGATCCCGCTAGTAGAGGCCTCCAGTGCCGTAACGCTTTGACTATTGCTAGTAGTTCAAGGTCGTAAATGTCGTAATTTCGTTCTGCTGTATTGAGGGTTGCAGAGTAATAGCCTATTGGATGTCTCTTGCCGTCAGTTTTCTTTTGGAGTAGTACCGCTCCCACCGCGAAACCTGAAGCATCCACCTCCAACTCGAATTGGTCCGTCAATACTGGGTGCGCCAATACAGGTTCGCTTGTAACCCGTTTTTCAATACTTCAAATGCGTGTTGTTCTGCTGAGTTCCATTGCCATTCTGTTGTTTTCTTCGTAAGATTGTTTAGTGGTTTGGCGATTGACGCAAATCCTCGTATGAATAGACGGTAAAAATTGCAAAAACCCAAGAAAGATCGTACGTCCTTCACCTTGGTTGGCGTTGGCCAATTTTTAATTCCCGCTATTTTTACGGGGTCCATGCGTGTTACCCCTTTTTCAAGGATTACCCCCAGGTAATCAAGAGACGTCGAGTGGAAAGTGCATTTCTCCGGTTTGAAAAACAGGTCGTACTTCGCAGCTATTGTTAGTACATCCCGAACTGCGTCCACATGGTCCGCGATGTTTGTTCGGGTAGCAATACCGATGTCGTCCATATAAACACGGATAGTAGTTCCTTTTGCGTCGTGTTTGTGATCGTGTCCCGATATATGTGATTCATCATGGTTTGGAATGTGGCGGGCGAATTTGTCAATCCGAAGAACATCACCGTGGGTTCGAAAAGCCCATATGGCGTTTTAAACGCCGCTTTGTGTTCATCGCCCGCCTTGATGCGGATATTGTTATAACCCCACCGTACGTCGAGCTTAGTGTATATGTGTGCACCACTAAGGTCTTTGATGAGGGTTTGAATCAATGGTAACGGATAATTGTTGCGGATGGTGAATTCGTTGATACGCCGATAGTCCTGTACTGGGCGTAGTTTTCCGTCCTTCTTTTTGACAAAAAAGAATGGAGAGGCGTACTGCGATTTGGAGGGTCGGATATACCCTTTATTGAGCTGTTCCGTAATAAAGTCTCGTAACGGTTTGTCTTCCGATTGTGAGAGTTCGTATATGGAACAGTTGATGTGATCCGGAGTGTTGGTTTTGAATTCAATGGCATGATCCCATTCCCGCATAGGGGGAAATCGATGGGATTCTTCTTCACTGAAAACCTTTTTGAAGTCGTTATATTCTTCCGGTATTTGGGTTTCTTCTTTGGGTCCTGCCGCTATGGCTAGATCAGTGGCAGCTCCTTTGATAGAGCTATGCTCCCCTAATTTAGCGATGATATTGTTCTTTGCGACATCTGAGAGTAGTCGCGCTACTACATTGACATTAATCTTGGGATGGCATGATTTGATTACAATTGGCAGTGTGTTTTCGTCAATTGTGCCATGTTTCCAACTGAATTTTGGTTCGAAAGTGCTGAGCCATGGGTATCCAAGAAGAAGATCTTCTTTTCCGATATCTGCCAAGAGGAATCTCATTTTCCTGACAATTCCTTTCGTCAATATTTGTAGGTCAACAAAATGGGTAACTGATCCCTTTTTGTTTAACGTATCATCGATGTTGAATAATTGTTTTGGGTTTGGCAATAGAGCCGCACCCAACCCCATTCGTTTCACAAATCGTGGATTTATGAAATTGTCGGTTGCTCCAGAGTCTACTAGTGTTTTAATGTCGGCCTTGTTGCTGCTGGTTCGGATCGATACTGGAATTCGCATAGAACGGAAGCGAGTTATGTATACAGCATTACAACGTAGAGCCCTCACCCAGGCCGTCGGGTTTAGGCGTCCCCAAAATCCTTGTTCCCCATCAACTCCTGCATTGCCATGGCTTTAAACTCCTCGGTTTCATTGGCCGCCGTTCGCAGCCAATCATTCTTCCTCTCTTCTGTGGTGCGGTTATCAGCTACCATTTGAGCGATGTGGAGATCTTCTCCTGTCTCAGAGCGATCATCCACCACTTCTAGGCCCCTGGAATTGCTAAAGGGTCTCGGTGGGTTTCGTGGTTGACGTGGCTGGGAACAATTGCGACTGAGGTGTCCTTTCTTTTGACAATTGTAGCAAATTACTTCCCTTAGATCGGGAGGTTGTCTCCTTCGTAAAAATCCTTCACGAGGTTTGAAAGGTGGTTGCGAATTATTGAGATATGGCCTTGGCTGTGCCAATGTGTCTTCTGCGTGTGCTAGGCGTCCTCGGGCTCTAGCTCGATCAGCGGACGTGTCCATCGCATCTGGGTGACGTCTGAATTGTCTCCAATTTGTTTGAGGTGGTGGTGATGGTCGACTTGTATTTTGTACTGGTCAATTTTGTTTTTCAAATGGAGGTATTGACCTTGACGTTTAATGGCTGCTCTTTTCCAATCCTCATAATCTGTGGGATTGTCGTGAAGGTAAATGGTTTCTTGCAGTTTGTTTGGCAATCCATTTGCGAACAGATCAAGAACCATTGGTTGATCTATGTTGTAGCCAGCATATCTGACCAGTTGTTCGAATTTGGCCACGTACGCATCGATATCCCCTCTCTCCATTCGAATGCCCCTTCGTAATTCCGTTTGTGCCTTCTCTTCTTTGAGAGTGTCTGCATATTGTCTCATAAATGAGGAGTGAGTGTTGTACCACAACCAGTTGTCCAAGGGATCTCGTCCGTTGACGTCGACTTGGACCCGTAGCCACGCTACCATTGACCCTACCCATTCGGTTATGGCAGTACCCTGGATGTAGGTGAGGAATAACATAGCTTTTTGATAAGGGTTACGCATGATGGAATGGGTTGAGTTAATTCCTTCGTATAAGCTCCATTGCATAAGGAATTCCTCAGCCTTTTCTCGATCACCTGCGAAGACCGCGGGTGGGTTGCCGCAGAATTTGTCATGTGCCGCCGGTACGGGTGCTTGTGCTGCTGGTACTTGTGCTGGCGGGTTTCCAGCAGGTGGTCCTGCTCCTCCTCCTCCACCTCCGCCATTACCTCCTCCACCACCACCTCCTCCCATAGGAGCGGGTACTTGGTTTGCAGGGTCGGCAAGGGCCCGAAAGGCAGTAATTGTTGGCGCTACAGGTGAAGCGGTGAGCGAATAAACTGGTTGTCCGGATGGACTTCCCGTGGTTGCTTGAGATTGGACATGAGAGGTAAGGGTCGCCATTGCTTCCAGACGTAGGGTTTCTGTTGCGATTGCTAAATTGACTCCTTGTAGTGATGGAGAAGATGATCTTGCTCCAAGAGACGCGTTACTCTTTGTACTTGGTGACGGGGGTGGTGTATTTGATGTTGGTCTGTTGGTTGTGTTTTCCAACTCTTGTAGTTCCTCTTGTGTGAGCTCGTTGATGTAGATATCACAACCTAGATCTGCTAAGGCTGGTCGAAAACCTTCCCACTCGCTATGTGATTCTGTGATTTTGGACCAGCGAACTTCTACCCAAACGTATTGATTGTAGACAAACTCAACTGCGACAGATCGGTTATCCTCCTGACTCTTGGCGTGGTAGCCGGTAGTGCCTGTAGTGCTACTATACCGGTATTCTGTACTCTTGCGAAATCTTTGTGGTACGTTGTCAGCGCCTCTGTGCTGGAACCAAAAGTCGTCACAGTTGTGACACCGTTCTCTGGTAGTTTCTGATGACGCCACGTTGAAGCTTGGTCTTAATGTAGCGTTATCACCTAACGCTGGTTCGACTTGAACTGGTCTGTGACGTGATACTCGAGTATACGGATGAATGTTTGCAAGTCATGGGCAACTTAACTAAGTTGCACTGCCACTAGGTCGCTTTGACAGACACTAGGGTATCCCAAGGGACAAGCTTCAATCGATTGATTGGAAAGACGCGAAGAGAAGAGGAAGAGACAATGGTGATGATTCAAGAAGACCAAGCTGAAGAGCCTTGGTCTTGACGCTACAGTTTATATACAGTTACTCGCTGGCTTTAAAGCGCAGCTTCGAATCGAAACCCTAGTACCGCTATACTAGTAATGAGTAATAGTCCATTCTAATAATACCTGAAACACCGGCAAGCCCAAACACCGGCGACGCGTAAGTGTCCATGACTAATAACGGCTTACTATCGTAGTCATAACCAAGTAGTAAGCGTCCCGAACTCCGAGACCTCGTAAACACGATGATAAGTAGTCCGCGCGATGTCAAACCGTGACAATCCGAACCCGCACGTACTTAGCGGGGATGCGACGCCCTTCGTGTTCAATCACCATCGGCACCCAGTTCATCCCGTTGTTGAGGGTGAACCCGCCGGGAGTAGGCGATATGGCACGGAGAGGGACCCTCGGGCCATACGCTCCGCGCGCGTTGATCGGTGAGGGGTCTCGGGCTTCTGCATACGACGGGAGGCCGCGCTCCTCGTACCCTTGCTCGGCCGTTGGTCCGTAGATAACAGCAACTGGACATGGTCGGACCGACTCATCGTGGGCTTCGCTGGTAAGGACGCGGACTTGGAAAGGTACAGGTGCGGGAGTACAGTGGCAGTAAGCGATGGAGTTTTCGCACCGTGTACAGATGACGTTGGCGTCATGGTAGGAGTCGTTGCTCTCGTTGTCTTCGTCGTCGCTGATGTAGTCGACGGCGGTGGTGGAGGTGTTTGCAGTGGAGGGCTGGGGGACGCTTCCCTCATCAACAGCTGTATCCTCATCCTCCTCTCCGCTGCCGTCCTCTTCACTACTTGATCCTGTCTCCATGACGTCATTACCTCCTTCAAGAGGGAGTAGTCCTCCCTCATCTTCTTCCACTCGTCCACTGGCTGGTGTAGGGAATCGCCGCCGCGCTTCAGCGAGGTCGCGCTCTTGTTGCTCTCGCTCGTCTCTGTCTTGTGTGGCGACTGCTCGGACTTCTGCCATGGCTGAGCAGAAGGGGTCGTCGACGTTATTGTTGTTGTCGTAGGTGTCGAGGGTGTCGACGTGGGGGAAGGTGACCTCGTCAAGGGAGATAATGGAGAGGGGTACATTGGTCATGTTATGAGGAGGTTTGGTGGGTGATGGGTTGAACGATCTTGTCAAGGCTGTTTTTATGTGAATTTCAGCCTTCGGGTTTAATCGTGCAAACTTCCTTATCTCTTCCTCTGCGTGGACGTCGTTCCACGGGACCCACTGGTTTTCCGAGTCCGCGTATCCCTTCCATTTGATGAGATACTGAAGTTTGCGTCCCCGCCCCGACCTCCTGGAGTCTAGGACTTTTTCGACCTCATATTCTTCCACGCCTTCGACCAACTCCGGTGGTGGGCGTAGGTAGTTTGCGCCATGCATGCGTGTTTCTTTGTAAGGCGTAAGCAGATCTGTGTGAAATACGTCATGGATTTTCCACTGCGGAGGCAACTTGAGCCGGTAATTCACAGGGGACATCACCTGTACTATTTCAAATGGCCCCTGTCTTCTGGGTGCAAGTTTGGGCGTTGGTTGATTGGTTCGTAGATTGCGTCCATCTAACCATACTTGGTCCCCTAGAGCGTATCTGGGGGTGTCCTTGTGCTTGACCCATGACTTCTGGGCCTTGATCATATTTTCCTGCGCGCTCCGACGAGCTTCTTTCAATTGTTCTATCCTTGTAGATACACTGGGCAGGCTGATTGTCCCTGGCGCCCATTTATCTCTAGGATGATACCCCATCAGCGTGAAGAACGGGGTTTGTTTTGTGGTGCTGCTTATCATGTTATTGTGGGCGAATTCTGCGAGAGGCAGTTGCGCAGCCCAATTGTTCTGTTTCTCATTAGTCCACAGTCGTAAGTATTGTTCCAGCCACTGATTGGAACGTTCTGATTGTCCGTCCGTCCTTGGGTGATAAGCGGTTGATATGTTTTGCTGAATTTGGAGGACTCGGCACAATTCCCTCATGAATTTTGCTGTGAATCGAGGATCTCGATCACTGATAATCTTGCTAGGTAGGCCAAATCGTGGAAGTACTTTCTGGGCGTAGAGTTTTGCAGTGTCTTCGCCTGACATCGATTCTTGGCAAGGAATAAATATTGAGGCCTTCGAACAGTCATGATCCGTGATGGTGAGTATTGAATCGTATCCATCTGATGGAGGTAACTTAGTTATAAAGTCTACCGCAATGACTTCGAAGGGAGTGGCCTCTGGGCGCGGGTAAATGGGAGCAAGGGGTGCTTTTGTCGGCCGAGTATTGACTTTGTGTCTTTGACATTCGGCACAACCTGTTACATAGTCAGTGACATCTTTCTTCATTTGAGGCCACCAGTAGTATCGAGCCAGCAGCTCGAATGTTTTGTTGATTCCTGGGTGTCCTGCTGTCAGCGTATTGTGATGTTGTTTGATGATCTCTCTCAGATCATCCTTCTTGCGACTCGTGACGACGACTTTTCCATTCTTGAGCCATATACCGTCGATTTTCTTGAGTTCGTGAGGGTTAGCCCACGAATCGATTTGTTTTGCGTGTTGTTTGATCATTGGCGACACACTTTCGGTAATTGCTCGTACGAACATATGGTTTGGGAGGACGGTTACCTGGTCGTTGTCCTTTTCTCCTGTGTCGTAGTCCGGTCTCCTTGATAACGCATCTGCTCGTCCGTTAGCTCTTCCCTTGAGATGGTGTATCTCAATGTTGTATTCTTCTAGTTCCAGTACTTCTCTTGCTACTCTTTGACTGATCTTCTGTGGGTCTCGCCAGTACTGAAGGTTCATGTGATCCGAAAACACTCTGACCTTGTGTGGCGACCCCACTAATAGGTATCTCCAATTTCGCAGTGCTTTTACGATGGCGAGTAGCTCGAGATTGTATATGTCGTAATTGCGTTCTGCTTCGTTGAGTGTTGCTGAATAGAATGCTACTGGGTGTTTTTTGCCGTCACGGCCTCTTTGCGTTAGCACTGCCCCCACAGCAAACCCTGATGCATCTACTTCTAGGTCGTATTGGACCTCGGAGTTTGGGTGAGCGAGGATCGGGTTGTTCGTGATATGATTTTTAAGTGCTTGAAACGCGTTTTGTTGGTCTGCGTCCCAGTGCCAATCTACGTCTTTTCTTGTCAGCGTATTCAGTGGTCGGGCGATATTGGCAAAGCCTCGGATGAATGGACGGTAAAAGTTACAGAAACCCAAAAAACTGCGTACGTCCCTGACTTTTACTGGAACAGGCCAGTCGCGAACGCCTGCCACCTTTGCTGGGTCCATACGTGTCATCCCCTTTTCAAGGATTACCCCCAGGTAATCAATAGAAGGAACGTGGAAGGCGCATTTCGCCAGTTTGAAGTAGAGATCGTGGTCCATGGCGACTTGGAGAACTGCAGTTACCGCAGCGGTGTGGGCGTTATTGGTTTTCTGGAAGGAGCCACAGTCTTCAGTGGCGATAGCAATGTCGTCCATATAGATTCGAATGTGCGTTCCCTCGAGGGCAAATTTTTCGATAATTGGTCTGTAAATTTCGTTCATGAAAGCTTGGAAGGTTGCCGGTGAGTTGCAAAGTCCAAAATACATGACCGTCGGTTCAAAAAGTCCTCGGCGTGTTTTAAAGGCTGCTTTATGTTCATCGCCGGCCTTGATTCGAATGTTGTTGTAGCCCTGTCTGACGTCAAATTTTGAAAACATCACCGCCCCTCCAAGGTCCCTCATAAGATCTGTTATGAGAGGGAGAGGGTACTGATTTCGTATCGTCCATCGATTGATCGCTCTGTAATCTTGGACTGGTCGTAATTTTCCATCTTTCTTTTTGATGAAGAAGAAAGATGATGCGTAGGGGGATTGCGACGGTCTGATATATCCTTTCTTGAGATGTTCATTGATGAACGCGTCCAACGCTTCATCTTCTTGTCGGGTCATTGGGTAGATTCTGCATGTTATCGCCTTTGGTGCGTTTGGGAGAAGAGTGATGGCATGGTCGCAAGGTCTGCGCTCTGGTAGTCTTGTCGATGCTTCTTCATCGAAAACTTTCTTGAACGCCTCGTATTGCGGGAGTAGAGTAGGAGTTTTTTCTTCTTTTGCCAATATTGGTTCCTTTGGCGTGACTACTCTTCATCCTTTCTCCTCGGCTTGTTCTAGTTGAGTGACGATGTCTTCTTTTTGCTTTGTGAGTAGGTGCGCGAGCACGTCTCGTCGGTTGTTTGGGCTGACGGTTTTGATGATGATAGGAAGTTGTGCTGGATTTATTGTGCCCGTTCTCCAGTTGAACCGTGGCTCGTAGGCCGCGAGCCAAGGATATCCTAGAAGGATGTCTTCTTTTCCTATATTGGTAACCAGGAATCTCATTTCCTTTTCATTTCCTCCTACATTGATGCGAAGGATCACGTAGTGGGTGATGAGTCCTGCTTTGTTTGTCGAATCGTCGATGTTGTATATCCGTTTCGGGGTTTCTAGGCGACGTGTTTTTACCCCCATTTTTTCGAGAAAGCATGCGCTCACAAAGTTATCAGTGGCTCCTGAGTCCACTAGTGCTTTTATGTCGGCCGTGTTGTAACGTGTGTCAAGATGAACTGGGACTCGCATAGATCGGTAGCGCGTAATATACACAGAGTTACAACGAAATGCCCTTACCCAGGCCGTCGGGTTCAGGCGTCTGAAAAATCCGTCCCCATCAGTTTCTGCAAGATGAGGTCCTTCACATCATCCCCTTCGCTAGCCACCCCCCTGAGCCAATCTTCGGCTTTGTCCTCGTCAGTTTGTGGCTTCTGCTCCGTGCTTCTAATCTGCTGCGGTCGTCTTCCTTGTTTTGGCTGGTGACAGTCTCGGCTGATGTGCCCCATTTTGTTACAATTGTAACATCGTATTTGACTGAAGTTGCGAACCCCGCAATTTTCCCTTTGTCGCTGGAGGTACCCTCCTCTTGGTGGGAATGGAGGTCGCGAGTTATTGAGGACGTCTTCTGCCCCTGCGAGTCTTCCCCTAGCTCGGTCTGCGGACGTGTCCATCGCGTCTGGGTGTGGTAGTAGGGCGAGCAATTTCGATAGTGCTCCCGCGTGATTTCTGTTAGAGCCCTTGAACATGTCAAGGTTTCCGTGTACCGTCTGCATGTGGATCCACTTCTGTTGTCTCCTGAGAGCTGATGCTCTCCACTCTTCGTATGTTCTTGGATCGTCATGTTGGTACATGGCTTCGTATAGCGTTCTTGGTAACCCTTTTATGAAGTACTTGAGGGTTTGTTCGGCGTTGATGTCGTATCCCGCGTATCGAACTAATTGTTCGAATAGCGCGATGTAGTCGTCGATCCTTCCCTCCTTCATCCGTATTCCGGTGTCGAGCTGTGCTTGAGCACGTTCTTTGCTGAGTACGTCCGCGAATTGCCTTCTAAAAGCTTGTAGAACGTTGTTCCACAGCCTATTGTCGAATTGGCTGACCCCCCTTGTTACTTCTCGTACTAGCCATTGGCTGGCTGACATGACCCAGGCGTTAACCAGGTCTCCTTGAACGTATGTGAGAAACAACATAGCTTTTTGATACTTGTTTCTCATTGCTGCGTGACTGGCGTTTACTCCAGCGTAGACCTCCCACTGAAGGATGAATCCTTCGACTTTGGCGCGGTCTCCACTGAAGGGGCTTGGAGGATTCCCTATGAATTTGTCCGTAGTGTTTCCTCCCGGTAGTGGTCCTCCTTGTGGTTGTCCTCCCACCGGTGGTGGTCCTCCTCCTCCTCCTTGTGGTGGCGGTCCCCCTCCTCCACCTTGTGGTGGTGGGGCGTCATTGTGTCGCCTGTGTGGGTATCCTCGTATCCCTTCTCCTCTGTTAATTTGCTCGTATGGTTGGGGGGGTGGCTCGTCATAGTCGAAGTCGAAACCTCCCGGGTGGTCCGGTTCATCAGGCCCCATTGTCACGAATGTGCCATCGCGGTCATGTGACATTCGACGCACGTGCAAGAGTGCGGTGCCTGCGAAGGCATGCAAACAATATCGTGCCGCGAGACATCGCGTGATAAGAATATGTTCGGGTATCACGTGACTGATGCGAGTTCCAGTCATGTGACCGGGTCGGGCTTATGCCCATGCCGGCTTATCAGAAGCCGAGGTCGTTCCAGGCCCTTATCTTGAGGTTCTGATGGATATTTCTGATGGACTAGCCACATTGAGTATATCTCTGATTGGGTGAGTCAGTATGACTCCTTATCCCTGATGGCCCTTAAGGCAGTTCGCCTCATGTTGTGGGGCTGTGGCGCATCATTGATGGACAGATGTTATTGGAGGATAAGCCGTATGCTTATCTCTCTTATCATAGTTTAGCTTGGGACTCAGGTTGAAACCCAGTCCCTGGAGCAGTATATAGGTAGCAGCTTTGGGCAGTACGGTCCTTAGCTTTGTATTCTCATACCACCTCACGACTAGCATGGTTGGTCCCTGTTAATTGCATTGCTATCCACTCCTTGTCTGCTTGTCTTGTTGTTCCTTTGTGAACCTATCTATAGAGGCCTCATTATTTGGTCCTCTCTTGTTATCATTCGGCTATTCCAGGCGTCATTCGGAGTAGCGTCGACTCTCGTCGTACGACACGCGTTCCAGTCTGCAGGTCAAGGCAGCACTGAAGGTAGCGTTGGGTCAAAACGTTACACCCCATGGCCCTTCGTGCGGCTTGTAAATCTGCTGGGTTCATATCCACGATATGACCCATTCGTTCATCAATGACTAGTGGCGTTGGTTCCTCCATGAGGGTTTGAGTAGCCATGCGGATAGGATCTGGGATATGTAACGTAGCTGTTTGTTGGATAATATTTTCCAATGCTGGTTCCTCGTGAACGTAAATGTGTTCTGGTTCTTCGGCTATTGATGGCGTTGGTGCCCGTTCACTTGTGTGGCTCGTGTCCGATCTTGCGGGTGTTCGGTGTTGAAGTTCTGGGGATATCGGCTCCTCGTGTATTTCTTCTTCTGGGGCTCCGTCGATTCTTCCTTGTTCTTCGACGTCTCGCGCTTCTGATAGTAGGATATTGCAATTTAGGTCGTCCCCGGCTGGTCTTGCTGCTTCGAAGTATTCTTGAGTTCGATTCCACCTAAGTTCTAACCAACAACACCTTCCGTGATGGAAGATGATAGGATGAAATCGCTGGCTTGTTGCGGCTTCGGCGTAGTAGCCAGTGTTGAAGTGTTCTAACGGTCCGCTTCGCCTGTCGTCTGGAACTGTCCTCCAGCGAATTCGATTGATGACGTATCTTGCGGGAGCGTCCCTTTCTCTCGAATTGATGCCGAAGGGTTGAAAGTCCCAGCCGTCTTTTGTGGTGATTGGCGCCACGGCGTGTGAGGGAGAGCTTGACTCTAATGTTACGTTTGTGGTCTGACTTAGACCCTACACGCGATGGCGAGTAACGTGACTTAGCGAGGCGTGTCAACACACGAAGGTGTGACTTGTTCAAGGACTCCTGAAAGAGCCTTCCTAAGGGAACGCGGACAGAGGCGGGAGAGAGAGAACCCCGACTAGATTGAGTGAAGACACAAGAGAGTCAAGCTGTCGACTACATCAGTCGACAGCCACCTTATATCCTATCTGGACTGTACGCCTTCGTCAGCGATACAGCCACTACTACTAACGCGTGATATCGTCCACTAATACTAACGCCACACTACTACTACTATCGGTCATCGTACAGTAATCCTCAGTCATCGTACAGTAACAGTATCAGTAATCCACATCGTAAGAATGAGTAAGCCAACAGCTGTCAGTCATCAAGTAGAAGTAAGCGTCCCCTAGATCACGTCCCATCGCTTATGGGTTAGGCCAGATACTTGCTATGACCCGGGACGTAACAGTGACTTAGCGAATGCCTGACTCTAGCGCGAAGGCAGAGTGTCGTCTCAACGCTCGAAGGCGGAGTCTTGCTTGATCGAGTCGCGACCCCGAAGGATGAGAAAGAACACGTCTTTGAATAACAAGTCGAGAGTGATACAAGAAATCCAAGCTATCGACTACAACAGTTGATAGCTCCCTTATAACCTAGTCGCGCGATCCGCCTTTGTCAGCGAGACCGCCACTACTACTAATCTGCTGGTAATCGTCCACGGGTGTACAGTCATCGTAAGTAAGCGAGTCAGTCATCCATCAGTCATCCGTCAGTCATCGTACAGTAATCGGTCAGTCAGCCATTCGTATAGTACAGTAAGTGTCCCCTTGATCACGCCCCCTCGGTTATCGGTTAGGTCAGATACCTACTATGACCCGGGACGTTACATCACCCCCTTCACAAGGGTGAGCGCCCTCGCTCCGCTACCCAGTTAGGTACTGCGGTTAGCCCTACATCCGTCTCATGTTCGTCTCGTACCCTTAAAATTGCGTGAGCCCTCCCCAGCCGTTTTGCTGAGTGACGCGCGCGGTCGACATGGACGAAAATGTCGTCCTCGAGCCGCTTGATCGCTGCCTTGAGCTCCTTGATGACCTCTAGGGACGCGCGGTAGCGCCTCACCTCGGCTGCCAGGGAGATATCCCCTAGCCGAGCAAGGGCCTCATCGACCTGGCGCCGTCCCCGGAAGTCAGCTCCTAGATATTGCAGATCCTCGCGGGAATACTCAGCGGCGGGCCCCATGTCTCGGCATGGCTCAGCGTGAACCTCCCCTCGGTAGACTGGCGTATGGCGCCCCATGGTCCCGAAAACCTCCGGGTTGTCGCACATTCGTACCCGCACGTATCGGGCGGGTATGCGACGTCCCTCGTGTTCGATCACCATCGGCACCCAATTCATCCCATTGTTGAGGACGAAGCCGCTGGGGGTAGGCGATAGGGCACGGAGAGGGCGCCTCGGCGCATCCGCTCGGCGCGTGTAGATGGGTGAGGTGTCGCGAGCCTCGGCGTACAATGGTAGCCCTCTCCCGGCGTACCCTTCCTCCGCAGTCGGACCATAGACGACAGCAACTGGCGGTGATCGTCCTTCAACATCCATGGTTTCGTCGGTAATGTCGGCGTCGTCTTCTTCGCTGTTGTTGGTTCGAGGGGGAATGCGCATGGGAGCGCAGTGGCAGTAGTCTTGGGGGTTATCGCACCTGGTGCAGATAACGTCGGCATCATGGTACGAGCCATCGGAGGACTCGTCGCTGTTGTATCGATCGATGGCGGTAGTGGACGTGACGGCGGTGGAGGGCTGGAGGATACTTGCCTCATCAACCTCTGTATCCTCATCCGTCTCTCCTGCGGCATCATCTTCGTTACTTGATCCAGCCGCCAGGAGGTCATCACCTCCTTCAACAACCCATAGTCCTTCCTCATCTGTCTCCACTCTTCCGCTTGCGGGTGTGGGGAATCACTGGCGAGCCTCGGCCAGGTCTCGTTCTTGTTGTTCTCGTTCGTCTTGGTCGCGCTCTGCTGCTGCCCTAACGTGTTCGATAGCGGAGCAGAATGGGTCGTCGACATTGTTGTTGTTGTCGTAGGTGGTGAGCTCGCTGGTGTGAGGGAGGTCAAGGCTGATGATGGTGAGCGGGACATGGGACATGTTATTGGTGGGTGTGGAAGATGCGTCTCCTAAGGGTCCTGTTAAGACTGCTTTTATGTGAGTCTCGGCCGTTGGATTGGCTTGTTTGTACTTCCTTATCTCTTCGTCCGCATGTACATCGTCCCACGGGACCCACTGGTTGTCCGAGTCGGCGTAGCCTTTCCATTTGATTAGTGTTACGCTCAGACCCTGCTCAAGCCGTCAAAACACAGAGACAGCGCAAGTGTCTACATGAACACTGGAAGAATTGCCATGATTACCCAGAAGCGCATACTTGGGAGTCACGTGCAGAAGAAGACATCGAAGAAGAAGAGGCCGTACGTGCACTCGTAGCGGCAGAAGACGACAGTTACCTCGCCTATGACGAGGCGTGCAGAGTTCGCCAGTTCGTGAGTAATCTGATAACTCGCGGTAATACCCCAGATGCTGGCAGGAGAATCACTACAGGACGGTTGAAGGTCACGTGACATGGTCATGTGATACCCCCGGGTCACGGGATCTGACCTAAGCAATAAGTCAGGGGGGCGTGCAAGGATGGAATTGTCCCAGGCCACAGTATGTATCTGGCCTAACTAATAACTCAAGGGATGTTGGACGAAGCCATGGAATTGGCGGAAGACAGTTGTGTCCTGAAGACGACCAACGACGACAAACAGCGATTGTGTGGTGTAAGACCAGCGACCTGTAGCTGCCGATATCAGCGGGCCGTGGCTGCCGTTGGGACGCACTCCAGCGGGCCGGGTTTAATCCCCTTTCGGGAAAGTGTTATTGATGGATTAGTTCAAGGAGCGCCTGTGTTAGCGCCGGAGCCATTGCTTACAGATGCACTATTATTGGCTTACTATTGGTATTATTCACGCTTGGTGATGCTCAGACATTCACTTACTCATTCACTTACTCATTGGTGATCGCTTACTTACGCGACGAGGTGGGCTGACTGATGCCCTGTGGACGCTTACTCACTGGTTGGAGGTGCTTAGTCACTCATTGGTGGGGACGCTTACTTATGGCTTATTGATGCCTTACGAATTGCTTACAAGTTGCTTATTGACCTGTGAGTCATTATGCCTTTATTGTTACTCATACTATGATTGTCGCCTTTGTGGCTTGACGGACATTTACTATAAATACTATACAAGCTGCTCTCTAGTTCGCTAGCTTAGTTGTCTTGAAACCCACCTGTACTACTCTCAGGGAATTCAGACAGTCTTATAGCAGAGTCATTGTCCAGTGTGACTATCTTGTTGCCAACTTAAGTGTTAGGCATTGCCATCTTGAAACGTACCTCAAGCTAGGCGGTAAAAGGGGACCTTGTTGGTTATTCGCCCTTTACAAGTCGCTCAAGTCGTTCCTGAGTTCAGAAGCCGTGCGCTTTGCTCAGAGTTGAAGCAAGGAAGGCCCATCGGATCCAAGTCGGATCAACGTTCAGTGGGAACGTAACAATTAGGTACTGCAGTTTGCGCCCCTTCCACGTCTTCTTGAGTCTAGTACTTTTTCGACTTCGTATTCTTCCACGTCTCCCACCAATTCTGGTGGTGGGCGCTGATAATTTACGCCATGGGTCTTCGTTTCTTTGTAAGGGGTCAGGAGATCTGTGTGGAAGACATCATGGATGCTCCACTGCGTGGGAAGCTCGAGTCGATAATTTACGGGAGACATCACCTGGACGACCCGGAACGGTCCATGTCTTCTGGGCGCAAGCTTCGTGGTTGGCTGGTTGGTACATAGGTGGCGTCCCTCAAGCCAGACCCTGTCCCTATCTGGTATTTGGGGGTGTCACGATGCTTGATCCATGATTGTTGCGCGCGCCGCATGTGATTCTGTGCCTGCTCCCTTATCTCCTTCAATTGTTCTAGTCTCTTCTCGACCCTTGGTATTGGCGATTTCTTATCTGTCCAGTTAGTAATAGGGTGATAGCCCATTAGTAACTTGAACGGTGTTTCGCGTGTGGATTCGTTTGCCCAATTGTTGTGTGCAAACTCCGCTAGCGCCAAATGGTCCGCCCAATTGTTCTGTCTCTCGTTAGCCCAAAGCCTGAGGTACTGCTCTAGCCATTGGTTAGTTCGTTCAGATTGTCCGTCAGTCTGTGGATGATATGCTGTCGAAATGTTTTGTCGTATTCCTAGAACACGACATAGTTCCCTCGTAAATTTTGACGCAAACCGGGGGTCTCTGTCACTGATGATCTTCGAGGGTAGTCCAAACCGCGCTATGACATGTTTTGCGTATAGTGTTGCAGTTTCTTCTCCCGAGATCTCTTCTTTGCATGGTATGAAAACAGCTGCTTTGGAGCAGTCATGGTCTGTGATGGTGAGTACCGAGTCATATCCCCTCGATTCTGGAAGCTTTGTAATGAAATCTAGTGCCACCACTTCGAATGGCAGCGCCTCGGACTGCGGGAATATTGGCTGCAGCGGCGCTCTTGTTTCTGTGTGTTGACCTTGCATCGTTGACATTCGGCGCATCCTCGAACATATTCCGCAATATCTTGTTTCATTGTCGGCCACCAATAGTGGCGCTCCACTAATTGCGTTGTTCGGTTGATTCCTGGATGGCCATGAATGGGTGGATCGTGGTGTGTGGAGATTACTTCTCTGATTTCCTCCATTGGTCCTGTTACGATGAGCTGTTGTCCTCAGTACCACCAGAGTCCATCTGCTTTTGTCAGTTTGTGGGGTCGACCCACTTACGTATCTCTGTTCGTCCTGTTTCCAGGTGGTCGTGGTCGCTCGTACGAACACTTTGTCTGGTAGTACGACGACGTCTTCGTTATCTTCTTCTCCTTGGTCGTAGTCGGGCCTTCGGGATAGTGCGTCGGCTCGTCCATAGCCGTGCCTTTGACATGGTGTATCTCGAAGTTGTATTCGGCAAGTTCGAGTACTTCCCTGGCAATTCGCCTACTGATCTTTTGGGGGTCTCGCCAGTATTTGAGGTTAAGGTGGTCGGAGAAAATGCGTACTTTGTGTGGCGAGCCTGCTAGTAGGTGCCGCAGTTTCGTAGTGCCTTCACGATGGCCAACAACTCCAGGTTGTAGATGTCGTATTGCGTTCGGCGGCGTTGAGCGTTGCCGAGTAATAA